>JAJIBD010025055.1:0-52005 GCA_021461705.1 Cryptotis parvus
ATTTGATCAATCGAGTGTTCAGAACTTTATGAAATAAAAGTAGAGGCAGGAATATATGCACTGTATATCTGCATGCATTTCTTTGGTTTTCAAATACCTATACCTGCACAAGGGATGTCGATTGCCCTGTGACTATCAATAGAAACAATTCTTCAATGGAAAGTCCAGTTGATACCTTACTATTCTTATTTGCTTAAAACTTTAATTTTTTCAACCATTTCAGAAAAAAAATCTACATGTGTATATATTATATAATGTATATATAATGCATGTATAGTAAACTTTATATACAATACATATTTAAAAAATATAAATTATGTTTCTACATACTTACTATAATATAAATTACATATAAAATGTATCTAATGTGTGTATTATTTTACCTAAAATATATATAAACATTCCCAAGATATATATAAAATAATATATACCTGAGTACATAATACTCCATATAAATTACATATTTATGGAAATGTGGAATAAGGCATTTGTGTTGAGTTATAGTTATTCTCATTAAAGAGAAAATATTCTTTCCTGGATCTTAAATAGATGCTACATAGATGCTGAATTTTTACCCAGTTAAGAAAACAAAACCTTTTTACCCAGTTAAGAAAACAAACTCAGAGGCCAGAGCAATAGTACAGTGGATAGTTTGCTTGCCTTGCCCTCAGCTCACCTGAGTTTCATCCTGGCATCCCCAATGGATCCCCGAGCACCACCAGGAGCAATTACTGAGCACAGAGACAGGAATAAGCTCTGAGCACCTCCAGGTATGGGCCCCGATAAAAAAAAGGGGAAGAAGAAAATAAAATTACAAATTCAGCCAGATGTAGTATACCTAAAAGATGATTCCTGCATGTAATCACTAGGAACTTCACTGTTCCATAATCATTGTCTGCTTCAAATTAATACTTTTTCTTATGTCATTTATTTCACTACAGTAAAAAGTCACTTTTCTCATTTTAGTGCATAAATCTCGCAGACCATATGCCAAATTTTTGTAAGTACAGTGATATTCAAAATTACGTTTAGTGAGGTTTTTAATTATGCTGATTTTACTGAAAAACAGAGCCTACAACTACCGTAGCCATGAGTATTTTATGAGACATATTCTGTGTATTGCCGGTCTATATCTTGCTCTCATTCTCTTTGAGCAGCCTAGGCATTCCTGGCTTCCCTTCTGTGTTTAAAAGCATTACCCAGATCCCACACTTGCATTTCCTTTCAAACTCACTCTATTTGGTTTGTGTTTTTGTTTCTGAAGCAAAGGTGTTTTTAACTGAATGATATTTACTTAGAAAGATATGAGAGGAGAGAAGCAGCAATACGTGTTCAAGAGAGAACACACATTTCTCCAGAGTGGAAAAAACAAAGACACACATTCACGGTAGAACAAAGGCTTGAGAGATAAAGCCAACTTAATTGTTTTTTGTTTTTGTTCTTTTTTTTTTTTTGTTTTATTTTGTTTTTTTAAGTATTTTATTATACCACCGTGAGATATACAAATAAAAAGATATACAATTAAAAGTTCATATTTGGGTTTTGGTCATACAGTGTTCTAGCACCCGTCCCTCCACCAGTGCCCATCTCCCACCACCAATGTCCCCGGTCCCCTCCCCTTCCCCAGCCCCCTCCATGGCAGGTTCTTTATTTCTTTCCCTTTCTCTCTCTTTCTCTTTTCCTTCCCTTCCAGACTATGGATTACAGAACATACATTAAGAGGTTGTCATGTGTATCCTTTTGCCTCTATTTAATGCTCAGTTCTAGGTTGGCACCAGTACCCTCGACATACCACTCCTGGGAATCTACTCTGGGAAACCAAAAAATACGGAGCGGAAACACCATCCCTACTTTTATGTTCATAGCAGCATTATTCACAATAGCCAGAATCTGGAAGCAACCAGAGTGCCCGAAAAATCGATGACTGGATAAAGAAGCTTTGGTACATCTACACAATGGAATACTATGCAGCTGTTAGGAAAAATGAAGTTATAAAATTTGCCTATAAATGGATGGACATGGAGAAGATTATGTTGAGCAAAATTAGCCAGAAGGAGAGAGACAGATACAGAATGACTGCATTTATTTGCATGGTATAAATATATATGTACATATTATGATACCAATATCCAAGGTCAAGTGAAACATATATCAGGAGGTCTTGTCAAAAGTTGGACATTAGCGCAAACATGTGGGAGTCAGAGGTTAGGTGAGACAGAAAATGGAACAGTGTGCTAATAAATGTTCTTTTTTTTTTGATAATGAACTTGCCTCTGCTAATACCTTTTCTCCTGAAAACCCTTTTCCAACTGTCTTTTAACACCAAATTTACAACAGTTATTACCTATAGCATTGACTCCCTTTCATTACTTCACTAAATTATGATAAATTAAACAGTTGCCCTACCCTAAAGCTGACCAGCCAAACATCTAATTTCTAAAGCAACCAGATATGTAAAATTGTGTTTCCAAAGACTAATAATTCTAGGTGCTTGAGAAATACTACTGGCCGGGAAGAGGCCTGCTTGGCACACAGCTGAACAGGTTAGACTCCTGGTACAGTATATGGTCCCAAGCATTGCCAGGATAGATTTCTGAGCACAAAGCTAGGAGTAATCCCTGAGCATAGATGGGTGTTTCCCCAAAATGAACAAAGCAAAAAAAGCTTTAAACATTCCAGGCATATTGCCATGTAACTCAGCTGGCTCCAATCCAACCAAATTACCTTCTCATAAAAAAATATGAGATACAGAAGATCTTGCACTTTCAGCAAGTGGAAATTGTGTTCCCCAGCGAAGCAATTTTAATTTTAAAAACAATTTTTCTCTTGTTCAAATGAATTTCTGGAGCCTACCCAGTGAAAACTTAATATAATACCCCCTGCTCCAAAGTTATGAAATTTCAAGCTTACTTCTTTCCTTTAAAGACTTTTATGTATCAGGTCAAAGCAATAGAAAAGCAAGCACGCTTGCTGGATTAGATCCCAGACATTCCATGCGTCCCCAGAGCACTGCCAGGTATGGATGCCACCACTTCCCACATACACACACACAAATAAACTTCTATATAAAACTAAGATTTAAGGGCTGGACCGATAGCACAGCAGGTAGGGCATTTGCCTTGCATGCAGCCGACCTGGGTTCAATCCCTGGCATCCCATGTGGTCCCCTGAGCACAACCAGGAGTAATTCCTGAGTATAGAGCCAGGAGTAACCCTGAACATAGCTGGGTTTGGCCCCAAAAATCTATTAATTAAACTAAGATTTACAAATACATGTCAAAGCTAAAGTAAAATAAAAATATTTACTTCCATCTCCTAATCATTTTCCCATTTTTCCCCAACCACTACAGTGTATATCTAAGATATACAGTGTTTATCTTAGATCTAATTTTCCATAAGAAAGGTTCTGCCAGTCAAGGCAGCACTGAGGGATTCTTCAGAATCTTATTACCACCTTAATTTTTTCACTTTTATAGAACTGTGTAATACTATACTTTTATAGATAGCATAATAGAGATTATGAAAAAATATTATAGGTTACATTGCCATTAAATCCTTCTCCTCTCCTTTAGGTTAGGTTAGACTCAACTGAACAGTGAGTAAATTCCACTGTTTAAACTCGACCCCAAGAAAAGGGGACTCTGGGCCGGAGCTATAGCCTAAGCGGGTAGGGTGTTTGCCTTGCACGGCGGCCGCCCTGTGTCAGCCGCGATCGATTCCTGGCATCCCATATGGTCCCCTGAGCACCGCCAGGAGTGATTTCTTAGTGCAGAGCCAGGAGTAACCCCTGGAGCATTGCCGGGTGTGACCCAAAAAAGCAAAAAAAAAAAAAAAAAGAAAAGAAAAGGGGACTCTCATCCATTGTTGGTGGGAATGTCAACTGGTACAACCTTTCTGGAAAACAATATGGACATTCCTCCAAAGACTAATTTAGTGGGAGAAAATGGAATTGCCCCCTTGGTTTCTGAATGTCACTTCTGCCTCCTGGAAGCCTATCTTAGTGCATTATCCACTAACAAGAACAAATTGTTCCAGTTGATGTGTCACTTCATCATTTATGTTCCTCATAAAGCTCAGATCACTACTTCATTAATTTTGTGATATCTTATTGGCATTTCTCTTTTGATTTTTGAAAAAATTTTAATTTTTGCATATTACTACAAAATTGTTCCAATCTTAAGATTTATCTGTCCTGGCTCAGACTAGACAATTTTTCATCATTTTCCTATCCATTGACCGTTAGCTAAACTTCAGGTTGTTATAATAGTTGTTGTGCTCAAAGTTGAGTGGCACATAGCTCTACAAAGCTTATTGGAATAGTTAATAACCAGAAGCTCCTTCTTTCATAAGTGATGTGCCCCTTCGTCTCTATGTCATATTGTTCTGTCTTCATTCTGGAAAGAGCACCTCATCTTTATGATCAGATCCAGTATTCACAATCAATAATGTCTATTATTGTCAATGTAGAGTCTAGAAATATTTATATCAGACGTGACATTGGACTTTTCTTCTCCATTGAGTACCTGGAACTGGTTGTAGGCCTTAAGACTCATCTTTTTATTTTTACATTAGCTGACTTATAGTCCAAATTCCCTAAAATGGAACCAGATTTCTGAGCACATTTTGTGATTTCAAAAGGTATCTTTATCAAATACCTTCTCAGACCATCACTTATCACTTATCTTCCTGTTATTCATCAGTGAGCACCAGTAACATCTCCATAGGCAGTAGAAATTCAAACCAACTTTTAGTTGGTTTTCCAGCCTCCAAACAAGAATAACAAAAAGTAATGCAAGGAACCACACTTTCCTTCTTGAGGTATTAAATGTTATTCTGACACTGATAACGCATATATTTCCAGCCTCTGCTTCACTCACCTAACCCCAAAAGACTGCCAAAATTAGCTTTTGGGAACTTACCAAATGATATGGATTCAGAAACTACCTCTAATCATTTCTGAATCCATATTCTCTCTATCATGGCTAACACCAAACTATTTCTTTTTAACCAGGGCCTCATTTCTCCATATTTATATAAAACTCACTGGCTGTGATTATGGTGGGGGTGTAACTTACATGAAGAGGGGAGAAGCCCCAAGACTGAAATCTGTCATGTTTTCTCTATCTGCCTCTGCTGCTAGGGAACAGCCAGGAAAATCTAGGACTAGTCATTACAATCTCGCCCTCCCAGGTGGGAGCTGACAAAGGACCGTTAGTGAGTAGGACATCAGCAAACAGTAGGTCCATGAAAAGCAGAGGCTGCCTGTAGTTCATTAGCCAATTAGAAGGCATCTGAAAGGCCTAAAACTGTTTACACTATGCATCTTTTGCTTGCCCTGTTTGTTATATTTTTACTGGTGCATATTTGTAAACTCCTTGTATTCTAAGACCTAAACTCTTTTATTGGGGGGGAGGGGAGGGAATTCTAACATTGGGATTTTTGCTTAGGAGACATTTCCAATAGAAAATAATTATTTTTAGCTTTTCAGACCATATTTTTCTGTCACCATTACTCTGTCATTGCAATGTGAAATTAACCTAAGTGGCTGAATATAGTTGTAGCTAATAAGACTTCCTTTACAGATCCCAAATGTGAACTTCAAGCATTTACATCATTAAATATTATTGAATTTAGTTTTTAACCATTCATATTATGTTTAAAATTCTTATTTTTGCAGGCCATACAGAGCTAGTAGGCCAGAATCAGTCTGTAGGCTATAGTAGTTTGCCTCCTCAACTCTAGAATCTTGTATGCAATTGAAAAAAAATTTAAAAAACCTGAAAGGATTAAATGCGACCTTATTCAAATGAGAGAAAGACAGACTGTTGGTAAGAGGTTTAAAACTGGGGTCACAAATCTTAACTGGAGGACACTAATGTATATTTTTTTTTTGCTTTTGGGTCACACCGGCGATGCTCAGGGGTTCCTCCTGGCTCTGCACTCAGGAATCACTCCTGGCGGTGCTCGGGGGACCATATGGGATGCCGGGATCAAACCCAGGCCGGCACAAGCCGGCCGCGTGCAAGGCAAACGCCCTACCCGCTGGGCTATCGCCCCGCCCACTAATGTATATTTTTAATTTTTTATACCACTGTGAGATATGCAGTTACAAAACTGTGTTCATGATTGGGTCTCAGTCATAGTGTTCCAGCACCCATCTCTCCACCAGTGCCCATTTCCCCACCACCAGTATGTCCCCTGATTCCCTCCCCTTCCCTAGCCTGCCTCTATGGCAAGCACTTTGCCTCTCTCTCTCTCTCTCTCTCTCTCTCTCTCTGCTCTCTCTCTCTCTGTCTCTCTGTCTCTCTCTGTCTCTCTCTCCCTTCTCTTAGACATTGTAGCTTGCAATACATTTAGGAGTTATCATGTATATTCTTCTGCCTATGTTCAATGCTTAGTTTTTGACTGGCATTTCCATTTCCAACAATTATTAGGACACTGGTCCCTTCTCTGCCTTACCTAACTTCTGACTCCCACGCACTTGCAGTAGATTCCAACCACTGACAAGTAGAGGACCCTAATATATTAATAGATAAAGAAAGTGTAAAAGAGAAAAGGAGTAAAGAACACGACCAACAGAGGCCGTGGAGCCTCTTAAGCTAAATGATAAATATAGTTTTTGACAATTCCACTGATGTTTCACAGGGTCCTGTCCCACCCTGCCCCACTGAATTCCTCAACACAAGATGTGCATTTCATCGCCTACCAATTTTCTATGACCTCTATTCAGTCAGATGAATATGAAATGGGTTATTCCATCTGGACACTGTGGCAGAGCAAATTTTATGTGCAGACTGAAATATCCTAACAAATGTAAATTTAATCAAGTTTTCAAATTAAGGGAAGTAATTAAATCACCATTTTCATGATAATTTACTTAAATTTTGACCTTTTAAGGGATAATGTATAATTAGTATAAATTTTTATGAAACTCCTGGCTGTTTCAGTGCTGTCAAACTATGATGCCCAGAAATTTGTTTGAAAGTTAGAATTACTTTTCCCCAGATGTGGCAGTTCAAGGAACTATGACAGGGTAGCTTTAATGTTCAGATCATAATTTCTATCACTGTATGTGTTATATGTGTGTTACTTTCTTTGCAAAATGATAACTTTAAAATAATACTTATTTTTTGCTGGAGTGTAATTCTTAGATTTTTTAACTTTATATAAATTTATATAATTTATGTAAATTTGTTTAATTTTGTTTAATTTTATATAAACATATAAATTTATGTAAATTTGTTGAACATGCCTACAATTTCTGATTATTTATGTATATACATTTTCTTGATCCATTTATCCATTGCTGGGCAACTTAGTTTGCATACCTTGATTACTCTGAGTAGCGTTTCTATTAAAATGCTGTTATAGTTTTATTTTGAGACAATAATCTTATTTGCTTTAGATATTTAACCAAAATTATTAGACCTATAACTCTGAAGCTTTAATTTTACTTCTTGAGGAACCTCAACACCATTTTTTTGCTTTTTTTGGGGGTCACACCCGGCAATGCTCAGGGGTTTATCCTGGCTCTGCACTCCAGGAATCACTCCTGGCGGTGCTCGGGGGACCATATGGGATGCCAGGGATCGAACCTGGCCGGCATGGGCCAGCCACGTGCAAGGCAAATGCCCTACCCGCTGGACTATCGCCCCGGCCCCCTCAACACCATTTTTAATAGTGTCTGTACCAGGTTACATTCCCACCAACAGGAAACAAAATTTCTCCGTTCTCCAAATCATAGTATTCGTTAACTCATTAAAAAACAATAACATACTTACACTTAGAGGTATGAGGTGATGTCTCATGGTTTTGAATCATATTTTCTAATGATTATGAATATTGAACTAATAATAATGATTGTAGAACTATAATGTTGAACTTATAATAATTATAATGTTGAATTAATATTTTTGGCCATTTGAAATTTTTTCTTTGGATAACTGTCTACTTAGTTTTTCTTCGCAGTTTTTGCTGGGATTATTTGTTTTATTTTGTTTTTTTGGAATTTTTTACACTTGTTGCACATCAGCCATTTATAGTATATGTTGTGCAAATATTTCCTCCTATTCAGAAAGACATTTTCATTCTACTGATAGTTCTTAGTGTACAAAATCTTTTTAGTTTGATATAATTCTAGTTATTTAATTTGTTTTTGTTTCCCTTGCCAGAATGTCACGTCTCCAAAGGCACCACTGTAGCAAATACCATGAAATATTTTGTCTGTTTTCTTCTGTATTTTTTCTTCTGTATTTTTTGTAATTTCAGGTCTTTTATCAGCCTTCATTTGATTTTTTTTTTAATTTTTTTTATTTTATTTTATTTTTTTTAATTTAATTTTTTTTATTTTTAAAATTACACAGATATACAATTAAAAAGTTCATATTTGGGTTTTGGTCAAACAGTGTTGCAGCACCCATCCCGCCACCAGTGCCCATCTCCCACCACCAACGTCCCCCGGTTCCCTCCCCCTCCCCCAGGCCTGCTCCATGGCAGGTTCTTGATTTCTTTCCATTTCTCTCTCTTTCTCTTTTTCCTTCCCCTCGAGACTATGAATTACAGAACATACATTAAAGGGTTGTCATGTGTATCCCTTTGCCTCTATTTAATGCTCAGTTCTAGGTTGGCATTAGTACCCTCAACAATTGTCAGCACACTGTTCCATTTCTGTCTTACCTAGCCTCTGAATCCCACACATTTGTGATAATTTCCACCTTTGACATGACCTCCTGATATATGTTTCACTTGATCT
Source organism: Cryptotis parvus (assembly GCA_021461705.1). NCBI lineage: Eukaryota > Metazoa > Chordata > Mammalia > Eulipotyphla > Soricidae > Cryptotis > Cryptotis parvus. The sequence continues at coordinate 8,753 of JAJIBD010025055.1, forward strand.
TGGATATTGGTATCATAATATGTACCTATATATTTATGTTATGCAGATAAATGCAGTCATTCTGTATCTGTCTCTCTCCTTCTGGCTAATTTCGCTCAACATAATCTTCTCCATGTCCATCCATTTGTAGGCAAATTTTATGACTTCATTTTTCCTAACAGCTGCATAGTATTCCATTGTGTAGATGTACCAAAGCTTTTTTATCCAGTCATCGATTTTCGGGCACTCTGGTTGCTTCCAGATTCTGGCTATTGTGAATAATGCTGCTATGAACATAAAAGTAGGGATGGTGCTTCCGCTGCGTATTTTTGGCCTCCCCAGAGTAGATTCCCAGGAGTGGTATCGCTGGGTCAAATGGGAGTTCAATTTCTAGTCTTTGGAGGAATGTCCATATTGTTTTTCCAGAAAGGCTGTACCAGCCGGCATTCCCACCAACAATGGATGAGTGTCCCCTTTTCCCCACACCCACGCCAGCACTTGTTGTTCTTGTTCTTTTGAATGTGTGCCAGTCTCTGTGGTGTAAAGTGGTATCTCATTGTTGTTTTGATTTGCATCTCTCTGATGATTAGTGATGATGAGCATTTTTTCATATGTTTTTTGGCCATTCGAATTTCTTCCTTGCTGAAGTTTCTGTTCATTTCTTCTCCCCATTTTTTGATGGGGTTGTTTGTTTTCTTCTTGTAAAGGTCTACCAGTGCCTGATATATCCTGGATATTAACCCCTTATCAGATGGGTATTGGGTGAATATTCTTTCCCATTCTGTGGACTGCTTTTGTATCTTAGTCACTGTTTCTTTTGAGGTGCAGAAGCTTTTTAGTTTCATGTAGTCCCATATGTTTATCTTTTCTTCTAGTTGCTTTGTTAGTGATGTTTCATCTTTGAAGATGCCTTTAGCTTCAATGTCATGGAGGGTTTTTCCTATATTTTCTTCAGTGTACTTTTATGGATTCAAGTCTGATATTGAGATCTTTAATCCATTTTGATCTGATTTTTTGTGCATGGTGTTAGACACAGGTCCAAATTCATTTTTTACATGTCGCAGCCCAGTTTTCCCAACACCACTTATTGAAGAGGCTTTCCTTACTCCATTTTAAACTCGTTGCACCTTTATCAAAGATTAAATGATCATGCGTTTGAGGTTGGGTGTCAGGATACTCAATTCCTATTCCATAGGTCCACGGGTCTGTTTTTATTCCAATACCATGCTGTTTTAATTACTACTGCCTTGTAGTACAGTTTGAAGTTGGGTAAGGTGATGCCTCCCATCTTCTTTTTCCCGAGGATTGCTTTAGCTATCCTTGGGGGTTTATCGTTCCATACAAATTTCAGGATTGTTTTGTCAATTTCCTTGAAGAATGTCATTTGATTTTGAATTAAGTTTTGTACTTAGTGTGAGGTAGAGTTCATTTCTTTTACATTCATTTATATGCAGATAAACTACTCACTATCAGAAAATGCTTTCTTTTGTTTATTTTTTTGTTTGGGGGGACATACCTGGTGATTCTCAGAAATTACTCCTAGCTCTATGCTCAGGGATCACTCTTAGCAGTGCTTGGGTAAAAGGGCGGGTACATGGTAAGTGCTTGGTATCGAACCAGGGCTGATCATATGGAAAGCAAGCAAATCTCTCTTAACCCCAATACTATCTCTTAGGATCTGAAAAAATATTTTCTTAATTAGTTACTTGGATTTCATTGCTGTTATTTGCCTATAGTGTTTTTACCATGTAAAATTTAAAATCTTTTATATAATCAAATTTATCTATTTGTGTGCATCACAATATATTTCTAAGAATTTAACTTTTCAACTATTTCCCACACTTAAATATTATTCAAGTATTTGCCTTGATTTTCCTATCATTGTCATATTTTATTGTTAAATATTGATTCATTTAAAAGTTTTATAGCATATTGCATAATTTAACAATGTTTTCCAGATTTCAATTTTTCTAATGCCATTTATTGAATTATTCTTTGTTTTTCATTAATTTACAGTATCATATTTCTCATAAATTAAATTCTAAGAAATTATCCGTGTTCTCTCCCTTTAATAGAAAGTGAAATCTCATTCTTTTCAGTGGACATTTCTGTTTCTCTCAGCTTATTTATCTGTAGTCTCATAGATATTTTAACCTTGCTTTTTCTCCTGATAAATATTAAGCTGCACAGCAACAAAATTTATACTAATATTAATAGGTAAGAAAAAGTTTTACACAATGTTTAAAAGGATTATTTAAGATGCACTTTCACAAAAAAAAACTCTTATATTACTGCTAACCCATATAAAGAGAGAACCATATTACTGATTTCATTCTTTAAAGAGTCATCTTTTGACCTGGGTTTGGCATATATAAGATGTCTTCCAATTTTACCCAAAGTGTTGGAGTATATCCTAGAAACCAACATATCTTTTTTCTCTGTAAGTTAACCCCCATGTCCAGTTGCACTGCTCCGAATAAAGATGTTAAAGATGCCCATCTGTGCTCTTTGTCTTCCCAGGAGAGATCCCAGATCTCTATTCTGATGATGACGTTGAAAACATCATAAGCAACTTGAGCAATGAAGTCAAGAGTCAAGGTCTGGTTGATAACAGAGAGAACTGCTGGAAGTTCTTTATAGATCGTGTCCGGAAACAACTGAAGGTATTAAAGGAATTACTGATAGTATAGGAAGGACTGGAGATGGTTTCTGAAAGCATCTACTGACATTTTTTACGCAGCTGAATTCATTATATTGGGGAGTGAGTGGTCGCCACAGCACACGCACATTCTGAACACCTTTGCAAGGATGCCCACCTCATCTGCTTCATAGCTAGTAGTACCCCCATTGCCTTTTTAAAATCCCAGTATTCTTTATTTCTTGGCTAGAAAGGCCATTTACAGATTTTTTAAAATCTCTATTAGGAAGCTTCTCCCAACTTTCTGGGAGATAAAGAAGCCAAGCATAAAACTGTCTCTATGAATACTCCATGAGATACCTCTTGGTATTTCATACCCTTTTGACTTCTCAGGTGACTCTCTGTTTCTCCCCGTGGGAAATAAATTAAGGGTTCGAAGCAGGAAGTTCCCAGCCATTGTGAACTGCACAGCCATTGACTGGTTTCACGAGTGGCCCCAGCAGGCACTGGAGTCAGTCAGCTTCCGCTTTTTGCAGAAGGTGGAAAATATTGAGGTAAGAGAAAAGATTTCTCAAGACCCTATCCATAGCAGGGGCCAAGAAATACCATGTCTAGAATTTCTGGGTTAAGATTCTAGCTTAGAAAGAGAGAACACAGGGCCAGTGAGGCAGGGCACTTGCCTTGCACTCTACAACCTGCATTAGTTTCTGCCACCCATATTGGTCCCTAAGCCTGCCAAGAGTGATTCCTGAGTGCAGAAACAGGGGTATGCTCTGATCACCACCAGGTGTCGTAAGAGAGAAAGGAAGAAGGAAGGAAGGAAGGAAGGAAGGAAGGGAGGGAGGAAGGAAGGAAGGGAAGGAAGGAAGGAAGGAAGGAAGGAAGGAAGGAAGGAAGGAAGGAAGGGAAGGAAGGAAGGAAGGAAGGAAGGAAGGAAGGAAGGAAGGAAGGAAGGAAGAGGGAAGGAAGGAAGGAAGGAAGGAAGGAAGGAAGGAAGAAGAAAGGAAGGGAAGGAAGGAAGAGGAAGAAGGGGAGGGAGGGGAGGGAGGGAGGGAGGGAGGGAGGAAGGGAGGAAGGAAGGAAGGAGGGAGGAAGGAACTGTTTTATTATAGAGCAAAGTTTAAAATGGACCTTCATCCCCAATCTTGAGAGATGATTTTTATTTCTTGTCCCTTGATTTTAGCCTACAGTTAAGCAGTCAATTAGCCAGTTCATGGCTTTTGTCCACACTAGTGTCAATCAAGTATCCCTGACATATCTGAGCAATGAACAGCGCTACAATTACACAACTCCCAAGTCATTCCTGGAATTCATCAGACTCTACCAGAATCTGCTGCAGAGAAACGGCAAAGAGCTGAAGTCTAAAATGGAGCGTCTTGAGAATGGGCTGCTGAAGCTTCACAGCACTTCTGCCCAGGCAAGCCACACCCCTTCTATCCTGTCCACAGAGCACTAGGAGCAGGACTAGCCCCTTCCAGAGATCTTGAGGGGTCACAGTCAAGGTCCAGGACTATGGATGTATAGATTTCTAGAAGTCATGGTATAAGCAGAAAGTGTCAAAAGTAAAGCTGAGCTTTCTTGAGAGTTCTCCTTATCAAAATCAAGGTCTTATCTTCTCTCTGTCATGAAGTCTGGAAAGGCTACAACCTTTCTGTCTCCCACTTATCAGTGTTACTTCTCTCCATGCTTTATCTCTTCTTTTTCAAAATCAAAAGATAAACAGTTGCATGAAAAGGTTGCAGGCTTATACCAATTTGTTTTTTACTTTGTTTTAATGTATTATTTGTTAAGGAGTCATTGGCAGTCTATTCTACTTAAAAACTGTTTTTTATGTATTTTCCCCACGTTTCTCAGTAGTTAGTCATCAGAATAAGGCCTCTGTCTCTTGTCTGTTATATTTGTGTACTTAAAGGAAAACAGTTAATCTCCATCAATTTACACACTTCTTTTGATAATTGAAGACAAATCTACCATCTTTTTCTGCCCTGTTTCAGCTTTTCCAAACGTTGCTTTTCTGTTGATGACCTTTATCTGTTTGTGGTTTGTTAAACAACAGCAAAACTTACTTTTCATTGCAGTGGTACAATTTTATGCATCTGCACAAATTAAATTATGATCAACATAATTATTGGACATATATTCCTGCATAACTCTATGCCTTCCACTTACTTAATAAAAGCTTTTCCATTGAGATCACTCTAGAGAACTTTGTTCTTATTCTTTCTCTCCACTTTAGTTTCTATTTTTTTAGGGCTTTAAAAAAATTATATTTTAGTCACCTGATTTATAATACTGTTAACAATAGAGATTCGGTGAACATGATGTTCCAGCATCACACTGTCCATTAGTGTACATTTGCCCCCACTATTTTCTCAGGGTCTTCACATGAAGCCCCCGGACCCCAGTTCCTGTCTTTGCACCCTGGTAAGCTGAGGTCTGTAGACCCCAGTTCTCAGGTTCTGTTGACTTTAGCCATTTGTTTCTACCTTACTAATGTCCTTATTTCCTACATACATATGAGAGATCGTTTTTGTCCCTCTCCTTCTCATTGACTGTACTCAGCTGGAAGTATCATAACTAATTTCATGATTTAATCTTTTATTTTATATCCTAGAAGACTTTTTTTGCCAAAAGTAAAATATCACTACTGGCCTAAATATTCTCCCATTCTGTTTGTTTGTTTATTTGTTTGTTTGTTTGTTCTATGCTGTGGCATCTAACTGGATGGCATGGTGACTCAATAAAACATTTTTTTTTTTTTTGGGTCTCACCTGGTGATGCTCAGGGGTTACTCCCCAACTCTTCGCTCAGGAATTTCTCATGGTGGTGCTTGGGGACCATATGGGATGCTGGAGATCGAACCCAGGTCTGCTGCATGCAAAGCAAACGTCCTACCCATTGTACTATCACTCCAGCCCCAACAAAATAAATTTTAAATAATCCACTTTAGTTTATTGATTCATACAGGAAATCTACCCTTCTCATAAACCATAATTCCAAATATTTTCTTTAGTTTGTCATAATGATTAAAGCATTGGAGTTTAGATTTTCTGACGTTTTCTAGGACCCTTTTTAATTGTACTCTTATGATTCTACTTTTTTTCTTTTACAAAAACTGTGCGTGGAGTCCAGTAATAATATTTGTACTTCCCTCCAAAGTCCACTTTGATTTCATTTCTACATCATTTCTTGTACCCTATACAGTATGCTAATCTCCCCCCCCTTGTCCCACTCAGGATCACTTTCTCCCTTTGACTCTATGTTCCCAGTCTTGAATTGTTTCATATCTTGCCACAGCACTTATATACATATATTATGCTGTTAATATATCATTGTAATCAGTTCTTCAAGAGCAAAGGCCATTACTCCTTTGTTGGGTTGCAGTAGATGTAGTACAAATGAGTAAGTAAATAAATGGTAAATAGATAAATGACAAACTTTTTTTTTTTTTTTTTTGGGTCACATCTGGCAATGCTCAGAGGTTGCTCCTTGCACTTCACTCAGGAATTACTCCTGCTGGTGCTCAGGAGCACCAGGACCATATGGGATACTAAGGATTGAACCTGGGTTGGTTGGGTGCAAGGCAAATGCCCTATCCACTGTGCTATAGCTCCTGCCCCATAGACAAATGTTTAAAAATCAAATTCTTAAGACTACCTCAAGCTCTAAGTGGGAATGAAGGATATTTGATGTTAATATTGTGTGCAAGGTATATATTCCTAAAATATTGATAACATAAAAATTATTTTTAGGTAAAATGTTATTATATAACGTTAAGTGGTAACACAAACAGGTATGAGTTACAATGATATGACCAGGCAAAAATTGCATAACCTAGCCTCTTACTGTCTCGTTTCTAAGAAATAATGCTGCCCATATCAAAGATAGGGTGCTATTTGTTAAATTACCAAAACTCAAAAACCATATAAATTTTTATGTACATTCACTTACTACAAAGTTTTTTTTTAATTGATTATACCACCATGAGATATACAATTACAAAATGTTCATGTTTGAGTTTCTTTTACACAGTGTTCCAGCACCCATCCCTCCACCCGTGCCCATTTTCCACCACTAATGTCCCCACTTCCCTCCCCTTCCCCTAGCCTGCCTCTATAGCAGGTTATTTATCTCTTTTCTCTCTATCTCTCTTATCTCTCTATCTCTATCTCTCTCTCCTCTCTTCCCTTTCTTACCCTTCTCTTCTTATCTAGCCTCTGACCCCACACATTTGTGGTATACCAGGTTTTTAGAGATCACTCAGGCGCCGCACCCACACACTATGAGAATCGGACTGTGTCCAGCTGTGGAGTCCGGACCTTGAGGATGACTGTGGTTGTGATGTGTGAGGTTTTCTGACTTCTGGGAGCCTAGTGGGTAATAGGCTAAGGAGCAAAACCTGTCTCCACACTCAAGATGTCCATTAGTCTAGCTAGCACATGGCAGGCAGGCAGAGATTCTGCCCTGCACCTAAATACCTGGTGATTTTAAAATCTTTATCTGCAATTGTTCCTTTTTGTATAAAAGGGCTAAAATATATCATAATAACCTTCTGTTAGGTAATTACTTGAAATGTATGGTGCCCAACATGCAGTTATGACTATCAATTTTTTTATCAAATCACATTGAGATAGACCATTACAAAGCTGTTCATGATTTTGTTTCAGTCACACAGTGTTCCAGCACCCATCCCTCTACCAGTGCCCATTTCCCACCACCAGTTTCCCCTGATTCCCTCCTCCTTCCCCCAGCCTGCCTCTATGGCAAGCACTTTGACTCTCTCTCTCTCTCTCTCTCTCTCTCTCTCTCTCTCTCTCTCTCTCTCTCTCTCTCTCTCTCTCTCCTCTCTCTCTCCTTTCTCCTTCTCCCTCTCCTTTTTCTCATTCTGGTTTGCAGTACAGACACTGAAGGATTAGTGCGTACTACCACTAATAATGTGTATCCCTTAAGCTACTTTCAATACTCGGTTCTAATTTAGCATTAATATTTCCAACAGCTGTTGGCAAACTGCTCCCTTCTCTTGCTTACCTTCCCTCTGCCCCACACAAACACTTGTGGTAGATTCCAGCCATTGACAAGTCCTCCTGGTTCATGTTTTGCCTGCCTTGGATATTGGTCTCATACTTTTTATATACCACAAATAAATGCAGTCATTTTATATCTGAATTATGAAAATTTAATTCTCTGACCATCCAAAATTTTTAATATTGAAGCAGAATATTATGCTTATGCTTAGCCTGGTCAGATATATATTTTGTAACTAAATCCAACTTTGTTCTTTATTAATTTTTTATCATTTAAAAGATGAATCTCGGGGCGGAGCGATAGCCCAGCAGGTAGGATGTTTGCCTTGCATGCGGCCGGCCTGTGCCGGCCCGGGTTCGATCCCGGCATCCCATATGGTCCCCGAGCACCGCCAGGAGTAATTCCTGAGTGCAGAGCCAAGAGTAACCCCTGAGCATTGCCGGGTGTGACCCAAAAAGCAAAAATAATAAAAAAATAAAAGATGAATCTCTTCCACTATTCACAATAGCCAGAGTCTGGAAACAACCAGAGTGTCTGAGAATAGACGACTGGATGAAGAAGCTGTGATACATCTACACCACAGTGGAATTCTTTTTTTTCCTGTTATTCATTTTTTCAAAAAATTATTTATTTATTTTTTTGACAAGTACAAAAAATGTTCCTGTTTGGGTTTCAGCCATATAGTGTTCCAGCACCCATCCCTCCACCAGTACCCACCTCCCACCACCATGTCCCGATACCTTCCCCCCTCCCTAGCCTGCCTCTGTGGCAGGTTCTCCATCTCTTTCTCTCTCTTTCTCTTTCTCTCTCTCTTTTCTCTCTTCCCTCTCTTACATGTTGTGGATTGTAATAGACTTTCCAACAATTATTGGCACACTGTTCCTTTCTCTGTTTTAACTAGTCTCTGCTACCATACATTTGTGGTAGTTTCCACCTTTGGCAAGACCTCCTGATCCACATTTCACCTGACCTTGGATATTGGTATGATAATATGTATGTATGTATGTGTATATATATATATATATATATATATATATATTTTCCTGGAGCAAGCAGATGCCCTTGGGCTCTACTAGCATGAAACAGGACATATGGAGATATTACTGGTGCCCGCTCGAACAAATTGATGATGAACGGGAATATAGTGATTTTATATACATATATATATATATATATATATATATGCCAAACAAATAAATGCAGTCATTCTATATCTGTCTCTCTCCTTCTGGTTAATTTCACTCAACATGATCCTCTCCATGTCCATCCATTTATAGACAAATTTCATAACTTCATTTTTCCTAACTGCTGCGTAGTATTCCATTGCTACACAGTGCAATTCTATGCAGCTTTTACGAAAAACAAAGTTTTGAAATTTGCCTATAAATGGATGGACATGGAGAGGATCATGCTGAGTGAAATTGGCCAGAGGGAAAAGGACAGATATAGAATGACTGCATTTATTTGCGGATATAAAAAAATAGCATGAAACCAATATCCAAGGCCAGACAAAACATGCATCAGGAAGTCTTGTCAGTGGGTGGAATCTACAAGTGTGTGGAAGTCAGAGCTTAGGCAAGACAAAGAAAGGAACAGTGTACTAGTAATTGTTTGAAATGATAATAGTGGCCTAGAACTGAGCATTGAATGTAGACAAAGGTATATACATGATAACCTCTATATGTATGTATTGCAAGCCTCAATGTGTAAGAGAAGGGAGAGGGAAAGAGAGAGAGGAAAGAGAGAGAGAGAAGAGGCAAAGTGCCTGCCATAGAGACAGGCTGGGTGAGGAGGCAGAGAATCAGGGGACATTAGGAGTGGGAAGTGGGAAATGGCAGAGGGGTGGGTGCTGGAACACTGTATGACTGAAGCCCAAACATGAACAGCTTTGTAATTGCATATTTTACAGTGGCACAATTAATAATAATAATAAATAAAAATTAATTTTTTTTTTAAATTTTAAAAAAGAAGAAGCTCTTAATACTGCATTTCAAGTTGTTTTTAGTCATTGTAGAAATAGCTCAATCAGCATTTGACTCTACCTCAGGAATGTCTCCTGCTAGAAGTTCAATCTGTCCATCTCATCTCTATGGTGTTGCTGAGTTTCAGAACAGAGTCAATGAGCCTTTGTGGCATAGTCCTCCATTCCCACCAGCTAGGAGTCTTCTGGTGTTTGCTGCCTTTGCTTCAGTCCCAACATCTTCACAGTTGCTAAAATCTCTCGGCATAGTAAAAGACCCCAACTCTGATTTGGATTTTATTTCATCTGTCAATAGCATCCTCAAAACGCACTATTGTCACCTCTGTAATTCAACTTAATTTGTGAGTAAAGAAGAGGCTGTTGAAGAAGTGTTTATAAAAGATTTTTGGACCACTGCCAAGTCTCTGCACATAGAATATACTCTACAAGTAATTTATTCTGCAAGCTAGAAATGTTAATGTTTAGTTTATCTTTGATTTCAAAGAGTTTCAGATCACTAAATTTTAGCTAATGTTGAGAGATTAATAATTTATGATAATGTGCTTGTCAGGACTCCTGTTCACAAATGAAAAATAAAACTAATTCAAATGTAATAAAAGCAAAACTAAGATGATGCTAATATAGGATGAAGGGAGAAGAGAGAGGAAAACAGAAAGAGAAAATAACCTAATATATGATATATTTACCAATATCCTTGTCATGGCAACTGCTAGAATCCACTAACGTTGTTTTAGGTAAAACATAAAATATCACATGTCCCTTGTAACTTGTGTTCCCGTTGTTCATTGATTTGCTTGAGCAGGCTCCAGTAACATCTCCATTCATTGGGAATGAGGTCCATTATTGTTACTGTTTTGGGCATATCGAATACACCCCGGTAGGTTGCCAGGCTCTGCTGTGACCCTGGGTTCATCCCAGGGTCCCAGTCGTTTTCTATGTCAGACCATCCACCATCCAGTGCCCATGGGGCAGAGCCCTGGGGGTGTAGACAAGCCTGTCTCCTGTCTGCCATCTGCCAATGCAACCAGGCACCACAGCCACACCTACAACACCTTGAGGGGCAGGAAAACAGAAAATATATATAAATTAATTGATTGATATAACTGAAAACAAACAGAACTAAATTTGGACAAGGCTAGAGCAAGATACCTACAAGATACCTCTATTTAGGTATGTATCCCTAATGCATCTGGCAGTCTCTGATTTGAGGTTCTGTATGTTTTGAAAACCCTATATTAAATTATAAATAGAGTGCTTTTTTTCTTTTTTTACCAATATCTTATATCAGTTGCATTGATTGACCCTCTTCAGACCTCTGGTTGCCTATAGCTGGATCACTTTCTATGACTGATAATGTGTCATAGAGATTATCCAAAGAGCAGTCAGCCCCGTCCAAACAACAAAAACATGGAAAATGGCAATTCTGAAAGGATAGTCAAATATATTGCCAAAATAGGAATATTTTTAGTGGGCAGGCAAATATAACAAATGTATACCATAGATAGGAGATATCTATATCCAAGAGTTTAGTATGAGGTTGAAATACAGATTCATGTGAGAAAAATGTTTAATGACTGTGTAGATGCCAAGTTAAGACCTCTTAACCTCCAGTGCAATATTTATTGCTATTGATTATCCTCTTTTTCTTCTGAAGCTCTGGCAATAAGGCTGGACCCTCACTGTAGCATCATATGCCTGGCCCTGCAAAAGTCTTCTATCATCACCTAATGTCACCCTACTTAATGAATATTCCTACATTTATCATATGTGATTAATATTCCTAGTGCCCACAGATGGGAGAATGTGTCTCTTCAGTGTTTATGATATTTCCCCTATTAAACTTTCTGTGCATAGGAAGGCATATTCAAATAAGAAGAGACTAAAAGTAGAGAGAGAGTGCTTTTAATGAGAGTAAGAAGACAAAATAATTGTTATCTATGTCAGTTCCTGCAGAAGAGTCATAAAACTAGGCTGAGTTGTTCCTTCTTTTTATTTTTTGGGGGTAGCCTAATTCTGACTGGCAAGACCCTCATCCTCCTCTGTGTCACAGCTTTAAGAGCTATCAAGATTTCATTTACAAAGCTGGCGGTTATTTACCTTTTGTATGAGGTCATAAACCATATCTGCAATCACCAAATCTAACAATAATAACAACCCCCAAATAAACCACTTCAATTTTCTCAAATCTTCCAAGATTTTAAAAAGGAACAAAAAGCTACTGGTGTGTTTGCTGACTGGAGTGATTATGTAGTTCAATCATTTTGATTTACAATTGCATCTTTGTCCTTGTAGAAATAACTCCTGCAGCTGAACAACGGGAAATGGAAATGGATTAACCTTCCAACACAGGGATATAAGATGTGTTCTAGAGAGCAAGCTTTATTTGGGGGGTTAATGCAAAGTCTCCAGTTTCTATGAATACACAAAATTAAAGTGCTTTTTTTACCCTTTTCTTTTCTTTTCTTTTCTTTTGATCAGCCATGAAAAGGGAATTATCAGCAGTGCCTATTCCTCCATTTTATTTACCCCTTATGCATTTTGTATCATAAAGCATTTGAATCTAAAGAAAAAGCATTTGAATCGGTTTGACATGTTCCAGGAATACTGAAGTAATCATTGGTTGTTATGTGAAATAGACTGCAGGAAAAAATGAGAGGCAATAGGTTATTCTGTAATGTAATGTATGGACCATAATGCAAATACAAACTTTTTTTTACTTTCCAGAAATTAATAGATCTAAATCTTTTCTGCATGTGTAAAAGTCACAGCGCTATGCTAGTGATTATAAAATGTTGTGAACATCATAATCACTCAGCGGACCCTTAAACACAGATTTCCAGACACACCTTCATAATTTCTATCACTAGTGGGATATGAAACTTTTCATATCTAAAACATACCCAGATAATGCTGGTTAAGAAACCCCACTCAGAAAACTATTCTCTCTTGATCTAAAAGTAAATCACTTGATCACTTGACATCCTGTTATTCATCCATTTGCTCAAGTGGATGCCAGTAACGTTCCCATTTGACCCTATCATGTGCCAGTGTAGTCCAATGGCATCTGCTTGCTTCAGGAACACAAAAAGTCTCAAACCATTTTTTCAGGGTCTTGACGAAGAAGTATGACCATATTGTAGGTGGGCAGCCACGTGATCTTTTGATATGCTATGGGATCCAGGAGATGTCAAAAGCTACTGAGAGTATACAGTCCGCACGGCAAAGCCTGGCAAGCTGTCCGATCGCGTATTCGATATGCCAAAACAAGTAATAACAATGTTTATTTCCCCAACCCTGAAAGAGCCCTTAATATGGCAGCACTAAGATCTAAAAGTAAATAGGAAACTATTATTTCTCTACCAAAAAATAAAGGTTTTCCATGTGTCATATTGACGTCATTTCATTATTACCTCCAAATTGTAGATGACTTCAGAGGCTGAAGGGGAACCTAGCTGACATAGACCTTTGGAAATTTTTTCTGTCCTATTTCTACATGGTCATCTGTGTCTTGTAAATATTGTGAAAATAAATAAGAATAACCAAACGCTATTATTTGTGCTTGCAATAGCAACAGAATCAGCCTTAACTCTTGTATTTGGCAGAGTCTCAAATACAGGCAATATAGTAGAAAAATTATAGTGAAAGAAAGGAAATCCTCAAATATGCCCTAGTTAGAGACTCTTGTGCTGGAGCAGCTGGCCACACAACCAACTTCCTAAGTGATTGGTTAAAGTCATATGTTTGACTTTGTAGGTTGACCCTAAGTTGGAAAAAAATTAAGGAACTTATTAGTATAAATCAAAACAGTTGTTCTAGGCATTTGAGGCAAACTGTTTCAAAGGCTATTTTTGAATAGTTATCAGAGATGCTAGAAAAACTTCCTACAAGTCTTAATTGAAGTAGAATTGACTTCCTGGGCAGGTTTTTATGGAAAATATTGGTTTCCTGGTCAGGTTGCTGCAGGTTGTGGATCAGAATTCTCTATATGTGATATGACTATTGTCTTTTAGTAATTTAGTTTCTTCTGATGCACAACAGGCTTTTACTTGACATATCTTGCTACTTCCTTAATATCCATATTGACTAATTTCAAATAAACAATGACTAAAGGTCTACCATATGCAAAGTATTGTTTAATGAATGTAATTTCATAAGACTTAGGCACCATCGTCAATTATAAGTGGCCTACCTTATTTAGATAACAAGGTAAAAGGAAGAAATACATTGCTTAGAATCTTCCAAGATCTTATTAGGTCTTGGATTTATTAGGGGAGGAGTTCTACATTTCTTTTCTTCCCCAGGTCAGAGAGTTCACACTTATTTCATTGCAAAAGGAGTACATCCTGTTTCCTTTGCGGGGTCAGGCCCTCTACTCCCAGTTCCCTTCCAATAACCTTAATGCTTCTCTACTACAGGTGGATGATCTGAAAGCCAAACTGGCTAACCAGGAGGTGGAGCTAAAGCAAAAGAATGAAGATGCAGACAAATTGATTCGTGTGGTGGGTGTGGAGACGGACAAAGTGAGTAGAGAGAAAGCCATTGCAGATGAGGAGGAGCAGAAGGTGGCCCTTATCATGCTAGAGGTGAAGCAGAAACAGAAAGATTGTGAAGAAGACCTGGCCAAAAGCAGAGCCAGCACTTACTGCAGCCCAGGCAGCTCTCAACACCCTCAACAAGGTAGGGTTATTGTCTGACTGTCAGCGAAGTGTAGTGAAATGTAGTTTTTCACTACACTGTTATTTTGGCTGTTTTGTTATGTGACAGTATCACCCCTCTTTTTACTTCAAACACTCTGAGTGCATCAGGGACCCCTGTAGCATGCAAACCCTAATTCTCCTATAAGGATAGTCAGAAATAATCTCAAATTCTAAATTTCTGGATGTTAAGTATGACTTAAGCCCATTGCGTTGCTCAAATTATTGCAAGAACATTTAGAATCTGAGTGATAGTTTAATTTTTATGTCAAACACAAGGGTTTACAATCCTATTCATTACAATGTTTCATGAATACAACATTCTTACACCAACTCCTCCACCAATGTCAGCTTCCCTCCATCACTGGCCTACTGTTTCCCACTATTCCCACAAACTTCTTGTGTCGTTGGAAAGCTCAGCTCTATAGATCACCTCTCACATTCTGTTGTCTTTGGTCATTTGTTAGTCCCTTATTATTTTTCTCTATATCCTACATATGTGAGAGATCATTCAATATCTCTCTATCATTCTAAATAATTTCACTCATATGGTACTCTTGAGTTCTATCCTTGTAGCGGCAAATTTTTTACTTCATCTATTTTTATAACCAAGTAGTATTCTGTTGTATATATACATCACAGTTTCTTTATCCAATCATCTGTTCTGAGAACTCATGTTCTTTTCTGATCTTGGCTTTTGTGAGTACCGTTGTAATAAACACAGGAATGCAGATGCTTTACACAAGTGTTTACTTTCTGGAGGTTGGGTGTGTCATTGAGGTAGATGAAAATAAATGTAACTGCTGGTTTATCACTTGATTACTTGACATCCTGTTATTCATTGATTTGCTCGAGTGGGCACCAGTAATATATCCATTTGACCATATCGGCGTGCCAGTGTAGACAATGGCATCTGGTTGCTTCCGGAATACAAAGAGCCTCAAACCGTTCTTTCAGGGTCTTGATGAAGAAGTTTGACCATCTTGTAGGTAGGTGGCCACATGATCTTTTGACATCCCGTGGGATCCAGTCAGGAATGGCTCTAGTCCAGCAGTCATCTCCAAATTGCATTACATGTCCAGCCCATCTGATTTTCCATGCCTTGGCAAACAAGACAGCGTCCCTGACTGGAACAGTGACGGAGGTCACTTGAGTGAGGCGTGATATTCCAAGCACAGGTCTTTAGATTCCTCTCTGAGAGACCCGAATAGCATTCTCATCCTGCTTTCATAGGGCCCAAGTCTCTGAGGCGTATGTTAATGCAGGGAGAACGGTGGAGTTGAAGAGATGTGCCCGAGCTGGAGGTTCTTTATTTTTTAGCTATTTCTTCGATGCTTGTAGAAGGCATTCCATGCCGCTCTCTTCCTCCTGCACAGCTCAGGCTTTAGGTCGTTCATCATGTTGACTTCTCTACCTAGGTACACATAACTGCTGCATTCAGAGATGTTTGTTCCATTGAGAGTGAATGGGGCCTCTGGAACTAGTTTATTTTTCATGAACATAGTTTTGCTGAGATTCAACTGTAGACCTATCTTTCCATATTCTCCCTCGATGTCAGCCAGCATTTGTGCCACTTGGCTAAAGTTTGGGGTTATTAGAACTATGTCATCAGCAAAGTGGAGGTGGTTTAGTTGCCAACCGTCTATCTTCACTCCCATTCCTTCCCATTCTAATTGTTGCATGATGTTCTCAAGGGTGGCGCTGAAGAGTTTTGGTGAGATTGTATTGCCCTGCCGAACCCCCTCTTTTGACATCGATGATCACTTCTTTGTAGAATGGTGAGATCCTAGTGGCGAATCCATAATACAGCTCATGAAGGATCTTGATGTATTGGGTTTGAATGCCCTGTTTGGCTAGGGCTACGATGACTGCTTCAGTCTCCACAGAATCAAAGGCTTTCTTTAAATCAATGAACGTGAGACAGAGTGGCATCCTAAACTCCCTACAAACTTCAATGAGCTTGGTTAACATGTGCACATGGTTGATTGTGCTGAATCCTTTTCAGAAGCCAGCTTGCTCGCATGGTTGCCCCTTCATCTAATGTTGTGCCAATCCTGTTCAGGGTGACTCAAATGAACAACTTGTAGATGATGGACAACAGGCAGATGGGGTGATAGTTGCCAATGTCATGTATGTCTCCCTTCTTGAGCAGTAGAACTGTCTTGCTGGTTTTCCAATGGGAGGGCACTTTGCATTCAGACAGGTAGTGTGTGAAGAGACGAGCCAGTGTATTGATGAGTACTGAAGGCAGATTCTTCAGGTGTTCAGGTCTGACTTTGTCTGGGCCTGGTGCTGCTCCCCTTCTTTACTGATGAAATGGCATGTTGGATTTCAGAAGGGAGAACGTTGGGAACGACATATCCATCCTGCGGAATTTGGTATGTGGGCAAGTGGATGTGGCTATCAAAGACATCTGAGTAGAAGTAATGGATAATCTTCTCCATTGCCTTTCTAGGAGATGTGATAGATCCATAAGGATGTTGGAAGGCAGTCATCTTGGTCTTATAGTTGGCAAAGGTCAGGCAGGTGTTTTGAATGCTTTTCCTGGCTCCTGCTGCATCTTCCAGTATTTCTGCTCTTCTCTCTTTGAGGTCTTCCTTTATCACTTCTCTGCACTGCTTTGCAAACTTCGATGTTAGCATTTGGTTGTCTGAGGCTCATGCTTTGCCACGTTGGTGAATGAGCTCGAGAGTTTTTGAAGACAGGCTTCCTTTTGTGGTTTTTTTTCTCTCTCGGCATTCTTCGCATAATCATGGAGGTGCTGAACCAGTCAGTGTATTCTTTATCCATGTCATCTATGATTGTCTCTTCCCATGTTGCTGCAGTGGTGCCAAAAAGTTCCCAGTTGTTGGTCATTCTGGGAGTTCTCTTCTTAAACTTTGCAGCCTTTTCTCCCCATTGCGGGAAGTAGAACTTTGCACGAAGGAGACGGTGGTCCGATCCTGTTTGAAATTTTGGGACGACCGCAACATCGGTCAGGCAAAACCGTAGATTGAAGATGATGTGGTCAATTTCATTGTGGAACTGTCCACCAGGGGATTACCATGTCCAACATTTCGATTTAGCCTTTTGGAACTGTGAGTTCCCATGAATGGTCCTGGTGGACATGATGAACTCAGATAGTCTCTCACCTGTTCATTCCATTCTTGACCATGGGTCCCAATATCTTCTCAGTCCTATTTTGGCATTAAAATCACCCAGAACATGTGTAAATAAATATCAAAAGGGCTGATACCAACATAGAACTGAGCACTAAATACAGGCAAAAAAAAGTGTACATGATGGCTTCTAAGTATGTGTAAAAGAAGGAAAAGAGAGAGAGGGAGAGAGAAAAGAGATAAAGAAACTGCCATTTAGGCAGGCTATGGGAGGGGGAGGGAATTGGGGACATTGGTGGTGGGAAATGGGCACTGGTGGAGAGTGGGGTGCTGGAACACTACGTGACCGAAACCTCCAAACATGAACAACGTTGTAATTGTATATCTCACGGTGGTATAATAAAATGTTTAATTTTAAAAAATCACCGTCTATGATCTTGTAGAAGGTGTGATATTTTTAGAGAACTCCTCCAGTTCCATGTAGAATTTTCAGTTTCTTCTTCCTTATATGTGGATATTGGTGCATAGAGAACGAAGATTTATATGGAGTTTATATGGAGTCTAATTCTTAATATTGTGGAAATTGTCATATTATTTTCCAAAGAAGCTGAGACAGTCTATTTTCTACCTGCAGTGGATGAGGCTCCTTTTCATTACATTGTTATTTTGGCTCTTTTTGATATTTGAGTCTCACTGTAAGATAATACCTCATTGTTGTTCTGATTTGCATCACCTTGATGACAGGTGAGAGAGAACATTTCTTCATAAATCTACTGGCCATATGTGTGTCCTCCTTTAGAAAGTATCTATTTTTCTCATCTCCCCTGTTTTTTGATGAGGCTGTTTTTATCGTTATCATTAAGTGTTTTATGTATCTTGGATATTAAATATTTGTGATGTATGTGGTAGACAAGTATTCTCTACCAATCTGCAAGGAGTCTTTTTTTATTCCAGTCATCATTTATTTTTCAGTGCAGAAGCTTTTTAATGTAATATAGTCTTACTTGTATATTTTTACTTCTGTTTGCTTTGTCAATGGCATTGAATCACTGAAGATATCTCTAGACAAAATATTTTGAAGTGTTTTGCCTATATTATCTTCAATGTAATTTATGGATTTGGGTTTGACAACAAGGTCTTTTAATCCATTTTTAATTTACTGGTGTGCATTGTGTAAAATAAAGATCTTAGTTTATTGTTTGCATGTAGCTGCTCAGTTCTCTTAACACCTTTTGCTAACGAGGCTTTGTTATTCCACTGCATACTCTTTGCTCTTTTTTTCAAAGATTATCTATAAATATACTCGAGGGTATGACTCTCAGCTCTCACTTCTATTCTACTGGTCTGAGAGTTTACAATTTCTTTGATTACTCCGCTTTATAGTATAATTTAAAGTTGAAGATGAAAAAACCTCCCTTTATTCTAGGATTTATTGAACTTTTTTTAGAGGAAAGGGTCATTATTACTCTATTTAAATTTCAACATTTGATCTATGTCTCCATAGACCAGAAAAACTGAACTATGGGTGGGCTGAGATCAGGATGCATCCTCTCAACTACCCTTGCACAAAATCCAGTCTCTGAATCCTCTCACTTGGATTGGAAGTTAAAGATTCAGACTCTGTTTTGAAGGCTCAGTGACATCATCACTAAAATATTCTCCACCTTCCTAAATCTTCTATACCTTCAGTGTGGATGAAGACTTGAAGAGTCAAATAACTTGAGACTTTTAAAATTTTTTGAGTTCTTTCATTAATTCTACTTTTATATTGCTTCTTCATGTTTTTCATTCATTAATGAGCTGATACTTAATTATACTTAATTTTTATTTTGTTCACTTGTTCACTTGACTTCCCGTAGATCATTGATTACTCAAGCGGGCACCAGTAACATCTCAATATGTCCTGACATATGTGAGATAGCCCAAGGGCATCTGCCTGCTCCAGGAACATAAAGACCCTCAAACCATTTCATCAAGTTGTGGGAATAGGTCTATAATTGTTACTGCTATTTGGCATATCAAATACGACACGGGTAGCTTGCCAGGCTCTGCCGTGTGGGTGGGATAATTTTGTAGCCACCCTCAAAACTCAAGTATTAATTGATGAACCGGGCTTATGATCATCTCTTCTGCTGGGTGGAATTCTGGCTAGAAGTGAGTCCAGATGTCAAAAATAGCCACCCTCATGATGTGGGGGTTCCTCTGGCTTCTTGTGAGGCTCTGCTGGGGTGGCGGGCCAGGGCTATAACCCGCCATCCCTCCCGGATGCCTCGTGATAATCTGGGCACAGGGAGAGCAAGTAGTAGCTCTGTCCCGTATGTGTGAGTCTCTGGATCAGCATACCTGGGTTAGGCTTGGAAAAACTGCCACAGAGTGGGTCGGTGACGAGCCGGGCTATGATCAGCTCTTCTGCTGGATAGAGTTCTGACAAGAGGGGAAGTCCAGATGTGGAAAATGGCAGCCCTCATTGTGTGGGGGGGTTCCTCTGGCTTCTTTTTATTTTGCTATTTTTTTAATATTTTTTTTTTTTTAGTAGCAGGGATTGTATCTATTGAGCCATATTTCCTCAGCCCCACCCTGGAAGCAAGTATTTTTTTTAATATTTTATTATACCACTGTGATATATACAATTACAAAGATGTCCATGTTTGGGTTTTGGTCGTACAGTGTTCCGGCACCCTCCCTCCACCAAAGCCCATTTCCCACCATCAATATTCCCAATTTCCTCCCCTCCCCCCGAGCCTGCCTCTATGGCAGGTTCTTTATCTCTTTTCTCTCTTTCACTTTCAATCTCTCTCTTTCTCTCTTCCTTCTCTTACACATAGTGGATTGTAATACATACATTTAGAGATTATCATGTGTGTATTTGTCTGTATTCAATGCTCAGTTCTAGGTTGGTATTAGCACTTGCGACAATTATTAGCACACTGTTCCCTTCTCTGTCTTACCTAACCTCTGTGGTAATTTCCACCTTTGACAAGACCTCCTGATCCATGATTTGCCTGATCTTGGATATTGGTAACATAATAAGTTTATATATATTTATGTCATGCAAATAAATGCGGTCATTCTGTATCTTTCTTTTTCCTTCTGGCTAATTTCACTCAATACGATCCTCTCCATTTTCAGCCATTTATAAGCAAATTTCATGATTTCATTTTTTCCTAAGAGCTGCATAGTATTCCATTGTGTAGATGTACCAGAGTGTCTTTATCCAGTCATCAGTTCTAGGGCACACTGGTTGTTTCCCACATTCTGGCTATTGTGAATAGTGCTTCTATGAAAACAAAAGTGCAGATAGTGTTTCCGCTTTATGTTTTAGGCTTCCCAGGGTATATTCCCAGAAGTGGTATGACTGGGTCAAATGGGAGCTCAATTTTCTAGGAAGCAAGTGTTTTACTGGATTCTTTTTAACAAATCTACACACAAAATAATCATGTGATGCTGCCCGCAATGGAAGCAAATCTAGTCTGTAAGTCTGCACCTCCCTTTGCTTCTGGTCTACTGATAGTAGAACGTTTCATTTAGCCTTTTTGTTTCACTTGATCACTTGGTCACTTGAAATCCTGTTATTCATTGATTTGCTGGAGCGGGCACCAGTAATATTTCCATTTAACCCTGTCACGTGCCAGTGTAGCCCAATGGCATCTGGTTGCTTCTGGAATACAAAGAGCCTCAAACTGTTCTTTCAGGATTTTCACGAAGAAGTCTGACCCTCTTGTAGGTGGGCGGCCACGTGATCTTTTGACATCCCGTGGGATCCAGTCAGTAACAGCTCTAGTCCAGCTGTCATCTCCAAATCGCATTACATGTCCAGCCCATCTGATTTTTGATGTCTTGGCAAACGAGACAGCGTCCCTGACTCTGGAATAGTGTTGGAGGTTGGAGCTCCGGATTCCTTCTTTCACTTGAGTGAGGCATGATATTCCAAGCATAGCTCTTTTGATTCCTCTTTGGGAGACCCGAATAGCATTCTTATCCTGCTTCGAGGGCCCAGGTCTCTGAGGCATATGTTAATGCAGGGATGGAGTTGAAGAGATGTGCCCGGAGCTGGAGGTTCTTTGTCTTTTTTAGCTATTTCTTCTATGCTTTTGAAGGCATTCCATGCTGCTCTCTTCCTCCTGCTCAGCTCAGGTTTTAGGTCATTCATCATGTTGACTTCTCGACCTAGGTACACATAACTGCTGCATTCAGAGATGTTTGTTCCATTGAGAGTGAATGGAGCCTCTGGAACTAGTTCATTTTTCATGAACATAGTTATGCTGAGATTTAGCTGTAGACCTATCTTTCCACATTCTCGGTCAAAGTCAGCCAGCATTTGTGTCGGTTGGCTAATGTTTGGAGTTATTCGAATGCTGTCATCAGCGAAGCGGAGGTAGTTTAGTTGTCGACCGTCTATCTTCACTCCCATTCCTTTCCATTCTAATTGTTACTTGACGTTCTCGAGGGTGGCACTGAAGCGTTTTGGTGAGATGGAATCACCCTCTGAACCCCTCCTTTGACATTGATGATCACTTTTTTGTAGAATGGTGAGATCCTAGTGGTGAATTCGTAATACAACTCACGAAGGATCTTGATGTATTGGGTTTGGATGCCCTGTTTTGCTAGGGCTTCAATGCCTGCTTCAGTCTCCACAGAATCAAAGGCTTTCTTAAATCAATGAACATGAGACAGAGTGGCATCCTGAACTCCCTACAAACTTCAATGAGCTTGGTTACCATGTGGATATGGTCGATTGTGCTGAATCCTTTTCGGAAGCCAGCTTGCTCGCATAGTTGTCCTTCATCTAATGTTCTGCCAATCCTGTTCAGGATGACTCTAGTGAACAGCTTGTAGATGAAGGGCTTTTTTTTCACTCACACATTATCTTCAAAATAAAGAAAGACATCATCTTTTCTCAATGACTTTTGTTGCCAAATTACCTCTACTGGATTGATGTTCCTTCTTTCTGAGCTCCGGTTGCCTTTACTGATTGTGGCCACCAACACATCACCCACAACAGCAAGAGAAGTCTGTTTAGTGGTACTTTCATCGCCTTCACAGCAGTGAGATTAAATTTTTTGCTCCTATATTGTCCACACAGCTAATTACAGCTCCTCCGGGCAGACCCAATGAAATACGGTATTTCCCACCAAGAGACCCACCGCTCCTTGTTCTACATCTTGAAGGCCAAAAAGGGACAGAAAGCTTATTATTAGTTTTTTAAATACCATTATTTATGGTTCATCATGGACAAAATTCAACCACCACACACATCACCCATCTATCGTCCACGCACATCACCCATCTATCAGTCTCTGTCCCCTCCCTCTCATCCAGCCCCCCATCATAATTGTGTGTCAGTTCCCCTGTTATGTTGCCTTTGGATCTTTTTTTGCTCCTCATTATGTGTCTTTAAGTCCCATTATGAAATAGCTTGTTCTCTCCCTTTCATTCTGACTGGCTTCACTCAGTATATCTTTTACCTCTATCCATCTTGCTGAAATTTTGTATTTTCTTGCAGCTGCATAGTATTCCATTATATATAGATACCGTAACTTCTTGATCCTTTTATCTGTAGTTGGGCGAGTTGTTTCCAAATCTTGGCTATTGTACTAGGTGCATCAGTGAACACAGGTGTGCATATAACCTTTTGAATTAGTTATTGTGCTTGGGGATAGAATACAAAAGCAGTATTGCTGGGTCATATGGGAGCTCTATTCCTATTATTTGGAGAAATCTCCATATTGCTTTCCATAGAGGATAAATTAAATGGCATTCCCATCAATAGAGGATGAGGCTTTCTTTGTCACCACAACCCTACCAACACTGGCTGTTTCCAGATTTTTTTCATATGTGCCATTCTCACAGGTATGAGATGGTATATCATTAATGTTTTGATTTGCATTTCTCTAATTATGAGTGGCAATGAGCACTTACCCATATGTCCTATTGGCCATCAGGGCCCCATATACTTTTTACTGATCATCACAACAAACCTTCATTCATCTTCATGCACGTTTATGACCTAATTCACTTACAAAATATGGGGCCAGATTGATAGTACAGCGGGTAGGGCATTTGCCTTACAAGTGGCCAACTCGGATTCGGTCCCTGGCATCCCATATTGAACCCTGAGCACCGCCAGGAATAATTACTAAGTGTAGAGCCAAGAGTAACCCCTGAGCAACACTGGGTGTGACCCAAAAAGCAAAAAAAAAATCAGTGAGTCCTGTCGGGGCACGCTGCCGGGGTCCCCAGCAGTGCCGGGAAGTGAGTTCCCTTCTACCTCCCGCCGGCGGGGAATGGATGAAGACTCAGGAATCCGATGCAGTTTTAAAAGGACTTTACTATCACAGGTTCCAATATACAATCCAAGAGCAGGGAAAACCTCTGGACTTTGGGTTCCCAGCTAGGCCCCAGCCAGGTGTAGGCCAAGATGGCTGCCACCACGTGTTGAGGCCCAACAGAGAATGGAGAGGATGGAGAAGCAAAATGCCAAGAGAAGCCGAAATGGCAAAAAAGGGGAAAAGAGAGAGCTTCTTTCTTCTTACAGTTTATTTTATAGCTAGAAATCCTCCCAAACTCCCCAGCCCAGCCCATTCTGGGCTAGGCTATATACAGATGGAAACAGGAAAATAGCTTTATAGAAATGTAGCAACTTCAGAAGACCTTCTGATTACAAGGATCCAGAGCTAATTCAAAGCCTCCTAGCAGAGCTGGGAGGAACTGTAAGCTAAATGTAACTTCCCCATGGGGCCAGAGCGATAGCCCAGGGGGTAGGGCATTTGCCCTTACACGGCCGGCCTATGCTGGCCTGGGTTCGATCGCCCGGCATCCCATATGGTCCCCCGAGCACCGCCAGGAGTAATTCCTGAGTGCAGAGCCAGGAGTAACCCCTGAGCATTGCCGGGTGTGACTCAAAAAGCAAAAAATAAATAAATAAATAAATAAATAAATGTAACTTCCCTGGCAGGGAGGGTCAAATGCCCTCAGGTAATTTCTCCCAGCACCTCACCTAATATCTTTTTATATGCTAATGTCTTGAGCCAAGATCTGCCTGGAAAAGCCTTTCTAGGGTAGAGAAGGGGGTTCTGAGATGGCATGTCTCTGTACCAAAGACTAATACTAATGCCAGTTAAATATTTCTCCAAGCCTTCACAAGTCTCATCTACTTCACAGTAGTTTTGTATTTTAGTTGCCTTTGAGTTATCAGGGGAGCCATGCTTGCTTGCTTGGAGGCAAACAGCATTTCTCTCTGGTCTAATTACTTAGAGATCCAACGTGGCCAGACAAATATGCTGGTAAGATCTAGCTAGTCCCACGATGATTGTGGTAGCATGAGAGAATATTTCTACCAGCTAGCACAGAATACATGGTCAGATAAACTTCCACATTTAGACTACCCCCTTATCGATGAAGTGATTTGCAGGGAGGCAATTCAGAGCAGATGCAGAGGCTCTTAGAGGAGCCCTGCAACAGAGTCCCTTGCTCCTAATTTACATATGAAAATGCCAAGGTATAAAAATTTAAATTTTATATAAAGATATAAAGTCTCTCATATATATATATATATATATATATATATATATATATATATATACACACACACTTTTTATATAAAGTTCTGGTAGATGTCTACAAGAAAAAAAATTCAACCCTATCAAAACTCAGGACATAAACAGAAACTTCCACAAAGGAAAAATGCAAATGGCCAAAATATGATAAAAAGACTTTAGTCACATCTCATATCTCTTTGGAGCAAGTGAAACCTGGAGGAAAGAAAAACCATGTTAAATATAGATGACAACTTTCTAGCTTTCTGCCAGTTATTTCATGGCAGAAAATGCTCATTCAGACCAGACGAGTGTAATTCAAAAAGCTCATGAAACCAAGTAGTTTAATTAAAAAGAAATAATATTGCTTATAGTGCTGGTCCCTTCAATCCGAGATAGAAATGAATTTATAATAACCTTACATATTTTAAAGTATGTTGGCATAGTAATATTCTTCATTGAGTATAAAATAATAGTGTTTTCTAAGGGTCTATGAGTGCGTTGTAGTGATAAAAGGACACAACTGATTAGAATTCAGGGAAGCTTGAAGTGACCAGGGAGACATTTGTGGTTCCTTTGGGTGAATCATAATATTTGAAATTCAGGGGGCTTCAAAGCAGCCCTTTCATAATGATCATTCCAGAACCTGAGAATGACCAAGGACAAAGAAGTACCATTTTCCTCTAATGACCTTCTTCTCTTTTCAGACCAACCTGACAGAGTTAAAGTCATTCGGTTCCCCACCTCTGGCTGTCAGCAATGTCAGTGCTGCTGTCATGGTTCTTATGGCCCCTGGAGGCAAGGTGCCCAAGGATCGCAGCTGGAAGTCTGCCAAAGTCACCATGGCCAAAGTGGATGGCTTCCTTGACTCACTCATCAATTTTGACAAAGAGAACATTCATGAGAACTGCCTCAAAGCCATCAGGCCGTACCTGCAAGACCCTGAGTTCAATCCAGAGTTCGTGGCCACCAAGTCTTATGCAGCTGCAGGCCTCTGCTCTTGGGTAATAAACATTGTGAGGTTCTATGAGGTGTTCTGTGATGTGGAACCAAAGCGTCAAGCATTGAGCAAAGCCACATCAGAACTTAGTGCTGCCCAGGAGAAGCTAGCAGCCATTAAAACCAAGATTTCTGTAAGTAAAGCCAGAATCTCACCTCCTTTCCCTCATCATACCATTTCCATACCATTCCCTAGCATCCAGGAGGCTATAATTTAAAAAGGGAAGTGAAAAAAAATGTTATGCAAAAATCACTTTATTTCTCAATAGAGTCAGCTTTTTCAATTTCTTAAACCCTACATAGTCCCAATAAGACAATATTCATCAGACTTTAAATCTGCTTCTTTCCAAAGATGATGAAAACTGTTTTTTCTCAAGATGTGTTACTTTGTCATATGGATTATTTCTAATTTAGGTCAATCAAAGCCCTGAAGGCTAACAAAAGGGGGTGGGGGAGAATTCTTAGTACCATTCCCTTAATTATCTGGAAGCATGTAAATGAAAATTGGGGATATTACCCAGAATTAAGAATTTTACCAGAAATAATATTTGTATCAAAGAAACTTATCTCCATGGTAGGGAAAGCATTATATCTAATTATACCTGGTAATTGTCCTGTTAATCTCTCTCTTTCCTATTTGAAGTCCTTGCTACCTTATCCTATTTCCCTACCTCAGAATTACGATTGACTCAGGCCTACCTCAGTCACTTACGATTGACTGACATATGGATTCTCCATGCACATGTGATTAGCTCTGCTCTTCTCACATGACTGGTTTGAGAAGAATCCGGAAGGGGAGGAGAAAATTTCTTTCCTCCTCCTGCATTCTAAAAAGTTTCTCCTTTTCTTTAAGGAAAGATGATACATATGTATGCTAGACTATATGTTTTATTCACAGAACCAACTGTTATCTTATTATCCATAAAGAATTAAACATTTTGCACATTTGGCAGTTTAGAACAAATGGTCAAAATTTTCAAGATTCTTCTCTGTTCTTTTGGTGTGTAGGGTTTAATTATTTTACCTCACTTTTTCTCCCTAGTATCACCAGTGCTAGACAACTATATACAAGGTTCGCTCTCTCAGCAGTATGAATATTTGAGCCTATTATTTATTTTATGCTATATGCATTATTTTATGGAAGCATTTTAAGAAAGAGCTATCTTGAGGGATTGGTGGGTGGTGTTACTTTACCATAAATATGTAGTTATGAGGTCATGCTTTTTTTTAAATCCTGATGATATTTTTACTGTATCTGCCTCATCTAGAATGGAGGATTAGGATGGTGATCTCATGTCCAACCTATTTGATTGGCATTTTCCTTGAATTAAATTTACCTTTAACAAAAAATGCAATTAAAAAAAGAAGTCGAAAACAGAACCCTAAGCACGGAGAGCAGTTAAAATTCCATCAGCAGATATCAGTCCCAAAGAAAGCAGTGATATTAACTCATATGTAATCTTTAGAAAGGTCCATACAATGCCCAGATATCAGTTTCCCAAAGTAGAATGAGCACCATATTCTCCCATCAGGAGTAATCTAAAAGGATGGTGAAAAGGCAGAATACACAAAACATCCCAAAACCTGATCCAAGGGAACAGGGGCACCTGCTGCTACTCCCGAGGTTCCAGTGCATCCATCATTCACGTCCTGCTTCCTCAACTATATATGCTCTCACACATTGGACACCATTGAAGTTCTGAAAATCAGGCACTACTATAGTCAAGTTTAATCCCAAAATAGTTCCAGAATCACAGTGCATTCCAAGAAACTGAAACTTTAGCTACAAATTTGTCACATAAAACAGGCCTTAGAAGATGTTAAAATATTGCTGACCTGCTGTATTCTGCTGGTTTTAACTTTCATGACTTACTTTTAGAGTAAATGCAATAGTTAAAGGTTGGAGTTCAAGATCCTTGCAGTTAATTTGTCTACAAAGTACAGATACCTTTGTTCATCTAATAATGTTACCTCAATACATTTTCCTTCTAAAACCGAGGTATTCTTGAACAATTTACTTTGAAAAGTGCTAATAATACTAAATACATAACATTCCCAAAACATGATGATTTCTTGGGAGATAGGGTCTCTTAATAATTTTTATAATCCAGGCCAGAGCCATAGACCAGCGGGTAGGGCGTTTGCCTTGCACACGGCCGGCCTATGCCAGCCTGGGTTCGATCCCGGCATCCCATATGGTCCCCTGAGCACCACCACGAGTTACTCCTGAGTGCAGAGCCAGGAGTAACCCCTGAGCATCGCTAGGTGTGACCCAAAAAGCAAAAAAAATTTAAAATAATAATAATAATAATAATTTTTATAATCCTCAGTGTCTCCTGGAAAAGTGTTACATTGACTGTGTTTTCAATGCTCCTTCACTCAAGTTATTTTAACTAAAGAAACATTTGGTGGAAATGGAATATTTTCAAAATGTTTATACCTTTTCACTAGCCAACATTCATAGAATGAGCCCACTCAACCTGTGACAGCAATAAGAATTTATTTTAAATACTTGGCTAACTCAGGAAGTATCTTCTGCCAAATATTTTTTGAAAAACATATTTTTACTCTTAACAATCTTCAGTCCATGCCTGTCAATATTTGAGAATTCAGCCCCTTCCCCATTAATAACAGAAAGACTGGAACTCTTGCTAACATGGTGACTCCCCTAAGGCAAAGGAAAGCCTCCTGCAAGGACCATGAGGTTATTGTCAGTCTTCAACAGCCAAGACTTATTTTGAATATTTAAGAAACCTTTGATTCAAAAAATATTTTAAACCAGATTATAATTTAATTTCAATTTTAATAGATATTTCAATTTGAATATATAACATTTAAAAATGAAAATATGAATTTTCCATAGTTATCTCTGGTCAAATTTGAATATGTTTTATTTATTTGTATTTTTGTAATGGACATCTATTAGTGTTCTAATTTTTAAATTGTTAAGAACATTATTACATTATGCATTCACACATACTAATAAAATATCAAACAATTAAGAATGACTTCTAATGGGAAAGAACTGTCTTCTCCATTTTTAATTTTGCATTTTAATTGTTAATGTTACCTGAAGCATGCTACTTGTTTAAGTCATTTTATGTAGTTTTTAAAAATTAGTTAAATAATTGTCAATAAAAGTTCTTTCATGTTCAGCTTCTTGAAAGTCTTAAAAGAATCAGAAGTTTTACATATATCATGAATTGATCCTGGTATGTAGTAGTGACTTCCCATTCAAACATATATTTTGTTACATGTTGCCATAGTCAATACCATGAAGATTATGGCCCCATGATAATCGCCATTTCAACAGTGGGGTCAGTCTTCTGACTCATTTACATTATCCTCATAGATATTTTTCTCTAAGTGTGTTCCTTGTCTGTGTACTGCACATACCTTCATGTAGTTCAATGTAACTTGTTCATGTAGTACACTTTATACAGGATAAATCTAAATTGTTCACAGATATGTTTACTATGGTTATGTTTTAATATAGTTATGTGAATGATTTGTAGTTGATATAATCTCTATCTTTCATTCACTTGATCACTTGACTTCCCGTAGATCATCGATTACTCGAGCGGGCACCAGTAACATCTCCATATGTCCTGTCTCATGCTAGTAGAGCCCAAGGGCACCTGCTTGCTCCAGGAACATAAAGAGCCTCAAACCATTCCATCAGGTCATGGGAATGAGGTCTATAATTGGTACTGGTATTTCACATAAATACAGCTTTTTTGGAGCTCTCAGTTTTTGTGCTTGTGTTAGTTTTTTATTGATTTAGGTACTGCAATTTCCAATACTGCTAATGATTAATGATGTTTTCCCATGTATTTTGCTTCAGTAATACACCTTTCACTGGTTGTACTCACATCCCTACCTGCAGTTCCAAGAGCACTTCCTTTTGGTCTTGACGATGAAGCTTGTTAAACTTTTCAAAACTTTGCTATGCTTTCTCTCTATCTTCCACTTAACATCTTCTTCCTCAAGACAAAAATATATCTACAAAATTAAGTTTTCCAGACTCTATTCACTAAATGAATCCCCAAAAATTAAAATAGTAAATTTCATTTATATATTTCCTATATTACTATGTGATTCATAACAGGTCTAAAGTGGTCAATAATATTTGTGTTTTCATTCAGCCTTTCCCACTTTCTATTCTGCCGATTTTTTTTCTCTTCTATTGCTTCCTTCGTGATAGTCTCAACTTATTTGGAACTTTCCATCCAATGCAGCACCTTATTAGTTTACTTTTATCCCAGATCTTTATCATTGACTCAAAGCTTCCAGTCAGTTTGGGGATTATATATGTTTTACTGCTTTCTTTTTTTATGATTTCTAGACTTCCAGTGAAATCTAAATGCTATGACTTCATCCTGATTCCATAAAGCTGTTAATTTTATTTATTTTTGCACGTTATTCCAATATCACACGCATTACCAGAAGAATTCATTCTTCTTTATTTTCTTTTTTTGGGCTACACCGTGCAAGGCTCAGGAGCTACTCCAGACTCTGCATGCAGGAATTACTCCTGGCGGTGCTCAGGGGACTATTTGGGATACTGGAATCTAAAGTAGTATGACCACATGCAAGAAAAATGCTCTACCAGCTGTGCTATCACTCTGGCTCTGAATTCATTCTTCAAAAGCAATATATTTTAGTGTGTTAGAGTCCTTGGGAGAAGGAGGTGGACACACTGGTGATTGATGTGTTATTGGCATGAGAAACACCCATCAGAAACCATTAATATTAATGGTAAGCCATTAATAGTTTTATAAATCACAGAACCTCATTCAGTTTTAAATGCAATACATTTTTCAAATTTGTTTTTATTTCCTTTCTTAAGATCATTTTTATCATAGACAAAAGTCACAATTGTTGATACAGTTCTAGAGTTGAAATTGATCAGATAACAAGACTCCAATATTAAAATCAATTAATATAAAAATTAATTTTTATGTGACTTCTTATGTGAAAATTGTTGTCACATCAGCCAGGGTTCATTCCTTGCCTAAGAATTTATTAAGCTGTTTGTTGTAGTTGAGCCTTCTGTGTTATTGGTTCTTGTTACTGAATTTAGTTGGCTTCTATGTCACTTTTCCATCTTATTTGGTATGCTCCTACTAGAATTTCAGTAGTGAAGAATTAAGAGGTTTCCAGAGACTTCAGGATGTGTGGTCTGAGCTAATGAGTTGATATTGCAGTGGATATGGGGAGTTCGACATATTGTCAGGGCTTCAAAAAGTACAGGGGAGACTGCCCACCCTGACTTGCGGAAGACACAAGATACCTCAGCCCAGGCACCAGGGTGTCTGAAATTATTCTCAGTTTTGCAGGGAATATTAGTGAAGCAATGGAGTTGAACCATTGGCATGGCTGCAGCGGTGGTGTGTAGGTGTGACTGCTGGAGCTACAACAGGGTGGGTTTTCAGCTTACCCACCTCCCAAGAGTGGCCCAGTGCTTTCAGCAGTGGGGACTTGTTTCCATGATTGTTAGCTGCTTGCTTTGATCTCCTCGGAGATTTAGTCAGGAACTGGAGAGCAGTACAGGTAGGTGAGTCAACATGGGGCAGTTGGGTTTCTTTTCGTTTTTGCTGTTGTTGTGATGGCATAATTTTACAACCACTGATGTTACTACAGACTTGGTTTTTACCAGACACTGCTTTAGTTGTGATGTAAGATGTGATTGCAAGTAGCTATGCTGTTGTAATATGCACAGCGCATGTAGGTTAGGGTTGGGTGCTGCCAGGGACCAAACTCTGCCTCCCACTTGTAAAGCTAGTTCTTTGTCATCAAGTTATCTGGACTCACACAAGTAACTTTTTCAAAAATGATCAGTAATAACCTTTTAGTACCTGTATTGAAAACCACCATGCCCAAAAAGGAGAAAGAGGAGAGAGAAAGAGAGAGAGAGAGAGAGAGAGAGAGAGAGAGAGAGAGAAAGCACCTGCCATTGAGGCAGGAGGGAAACTGGGGACATTGGTGGTGGGACTGGTAAAGGGATGTTGGAGCAGTGCATGACCAAAACCTGATCATGAACAACCTGATCGTGTAGCAACTATGTTACATGACCTTAGTTGCATTCAGTCTACAACATCATTTGCTACCACCTACCACCCTCCTTTGGCCTTTTCATTTCTACTATCCAGGGTCAAGGATTTGCTATAATTTGAAACCTTCCATTCCCTTGTTTTGTTTCTCTGTACACCATAGATGAATAACATCATCCAGTATTCGTCCTTTTCCCTCTGACTTATTTTGATGAGTATGATGCTTCTTGTCCCATCCAAATTGCGGCAAACTTCATGATTTCCCTTTCACTGCCTAGTTGCATTGTATTCCATTGTGTATATTTAACCACAATTTCTTTAACCACTTATCTATCTTTGGACATCTAGACTGTTTACATATTCAGGCTATTGTACTAAATGCTGCAGTGAATATTGGTGCTCATAAATCTTTTCATCAGTATTTGTTGGCTGGAGTTGTAGTACAGAGAAGAGGGCACTTGCCTTGCATATGGCTGATCCATATTTAATCCTTGGAACTCCCAGCTCTGTAAGGAGTGATCCTTGAGTACAGAGCCAGAATGCTTGAGTGCAATAGGCCTTGGGCACTACTAGGTATAGTAATAGCCACAAAACAATCAGTATTCTTGCATTTGGAGTGAGATGTCAACAAGTGGAATTACTGTATTATATAGAAGCTCTAATCTGACTTTTTGGGAGAAATTTCCATTCTGCTTTCCAAAAATATTGAATTAGATTAAATCCCGTCAACAGTGATAAAACATTTCTTTCTCAAACATCCCATCCAATATTGATTATTTTCAGGGTTTTAAAATATATGTCATTCTTACTAGTGTGAGATCAGTGAAAGCTCCTTGTTTTTATTTGCATTTTCTTAATAATAAGTCATTACAAAACTTTTTTTGTATATCTATCAGCCATCTTTATTTCTCTTCATGGAAGTGTCTATTCATCTCTTCTCCTATAACTTTGATGTTGAGCTTGTCATGGCTTTATATATCATGGCTTTATATATTTTAGACATTAGTCTTTTGATATCCTTTATCAATGTCTTCTCCCACTAGGTATCTACCTTAGCCTGAGTCTATTTTACCATGTAAAAACTTCCTAATTTTCTTATATTCCCATTCGTTTGCTGCTGTTTATTTGCCAGTGGTATCAAATCACTGAAAACATCTCAAAGCTCCATAGTCTGGATAGTTCCTTCTTTATTTTCTTCACCAGTATTTTTGTTTAACAGATTTGGTCTAATTTCAAAGATCTTTTAATCCACGCTGAATTAAATTTATTGTGTGGTACTGGACACTAATCCAATTTAACTTTATCACATTTGATCATTCCATTTTCCCAGCACTATTTGTTGAAGAGGTTTTCTTTTTTATGATATTTATCATTAAAGTACTGTGAGTATCATGCTGAGTGACCTGAGTCAGAAAGAAAAGGACAGATACAGTGAAAAGGACAGACATAGAATGACTGCATTTATTTTTGGTATATAAAAAAATAGCATGATACCAATATCCAAGGCCAGACAAAATATGGATCAGGAGGTCTGGTCAGTGGGTAGAACCTACTGCAAATGTATGGGAGTCAGAGGTTAGGTAATACAGAGAAATGAACAGTATACTAATAATTATTCACTTGTCTTCACTTGTCTTCCCTTTGTTCATCGATTGGCTTGAGCAGGCACCAGTAACATCTCCATAAGTCCTGTCGCGAGCTAGTAAGCCCAAGGGCATCTCCTCAACCCAGGAACATGAAGAGCCTCAAACCATTCCTTCAGGTCATGGGAATGAGGTCTATAATACTAGTTTTTGGCATATCAAATACAACCCCGGGTAGCTTGCTAGGCTCTGCCATGTGGGTGGTACACTCTCAGTAGTAGGCTCTCATCTCATGCATTTACTGATGAACCACAATGGGGAGAGATCAGCTTTTCTCTTGGGTGGAGCTCTGAGGAGCTGTGGAGTCCGGATGTTCAGAATGACTGCCCTCATGGTGTGGGGATTCCTCTGCCTTCTTGCTAGGCTGTACTAGGATGATGGGCCAGGGCTAGAATCCTCCTAGAACTGTATACAGTGTATAAATGTGAAAGATTCTGGGAAGGATCTGGTCCTACTTCCATTATTGTCTAAGACTGTCACACAGTCACAGAGCATGTGCCCCCTGCACATGTGTGCAAACCCTAGGAGATATGTTGGACTCCATCAGGGGCTGGCTGAGCCTTTTACTGCCCTCCAGAACTCCATGGGTGCTCCACATGGGGCCGAGTGGTGCAGCTGTGAGTCTGGAGTGTCTCTCTTCTGGTGTTGCTGGCTAGGTGGCTGGGAGCTCGAAGCCACGTGCACAAACATTGAGATGGGAGGAAAAGGAGGAGGAGCCCAAATTTCCACTCCAAATCCAGCCAGCATGTGCTCCCCACACGTGTGAGCAAACCCTAGAAGCTATGTTGGAGCTGTTACTAATAGGAGCTAGTTACTAATAACTAGTAACTATGTTATTAGTTATTGTAATATTATTAGTTATTATTGCAATAACTGATAATTGTTGTAAATGATAATATCAGCGTAGAACTGAGCATTGAAAATAGGTAAAAGGATATAGATGATAACCTCTAACTGTATGTATTGCAAGCTACAATGTGTAAGAGAAGAAAGAAAGAGAGAGAGAGAGAGAGACAGAGAGAGAGAGAGGGGTGAAAATTGCTTGCATAGATGCAGTCTGGAGGAGGGGGAAATCATGGGACATTGACAGAGGAAATGGGCACTGGTGGAGGGATGGGGGCTGGAACACTGTATTACTGAAACCCAAATATGAACACTTTTCTGTTTATCTCATGGTGGTATAATACAATTTTTTATGGTTTGTTATTTTGTTTTTTTGTTTTTTTTTTATTTAATTTTATTTTATTATTTCCCCCACAAATATTATTACACCATTTTAGACATACAATTGAAAGATGCTCATGTAGAGTTTTGGTTCTACAGTGTTCCAGCACCTATCCCTCCACCCAAACCCATCTCCCATCACCAATGTCCCCACCTCCCTCCCCCTCCCACACCTCAACTACTTGGCGGGTTCTGTGTGTCATTTCTCTCCTCTTTATCTCTCTCTCCCGCCAAACTTTCCTGCTCTTCGTGGAATGCAGTGCATTAAAAGACATTACTGTTTCCACTATTTTAATGGACCGCATGGCCGCTTGTGGCCTGGTCGTGAGGCAGTTTCCCAGCGTCGGACAGCGAAAATGGTGGCTAGTGTGATGGGCGAGTCTCATCCGGCTGCTTCCGGGACCCCCAGAGGTGAAGGGCCCACTCCCAAAACCCATCTGCCCTCCTGGGGTCCCATAGTCAGCTGGGCCCGGGGCAGGCCGAGTTCCAGCCTCCCCAGCCACTTGTGAGCCTCTTCACGCTATGGCTGGTGGCCCCAGGGCAGCTCCTGGGCGGGGCCACCAGGCTCGACAAAATGGAGGGGAGAATGGCCGAACCCTGACTCCATCTGACGAATTCCCAGTGATTCCCGCTTCTGGGAGCCGCCTACCTGGGCTCGAACTGGTTTTGCTCTGTTAATCTGGTCGTGAGGCAGTTTCCCAGCGTGCGGACAGCGAAAATGGTGGCTAGTGTGATGGGCGAGTCTCATCTGGCTCGGTATAATACAAATTAAAATTAAATTAAATTAAAAAAGAAAAGGACAGATACAGAATAACTGCATTCATTTGTGTGATTAAAAAAAAGTATGAGACTAATATTCAAGGCCAGGGAAAACAGGGGCCAGGAGGACTTATCAATAGTTGGAATCTACAACAAGAGTGCAGGGGATGAAAGAGGGTTTTTTGGTTCCTCTTATGCTTCAAAAGCTTTTCATAGATGAATTATCCATAAACCCAAAGGTTTATCTCTGTGCTTTGTATTTCATTGTTCTGGGAGTCTATCTTTTCCTAGTAGCCGATACCTAATAAGTTAAAAGCACAACTTAAAGTCAGGAAATGTGATACCTGACATT
Organism: Cryptotis parvus; assembly: GCA_021461705.1. Classification (NCBI taxonomy): domain Eukaryota; kingdom Metazoa; phylum Chordata; class Mammalia; order Eulipotyphla; family Soricidae; genus Cryptotis; species Cryptotis parvus. The sequence continues at coordinate 44,733 of JAJIBD010025055.1, forward strand.
TTCCCTCTAGAATAGCATTGTCTACTCAGAGGGTTTTATGATTTCATTGCATTTTAGTAGCACTTTTTATAAGTCATAAAGAATGACATCCGAATTTTTATCATTTTATTTAATATGTATAATGCTCTCAGTATGATGGTTATTTTAAACAAAGTTAACTCTTCCAATTCATGAACATGAAATATTTCTTTATTTCCTGGCATCGTCTTCAATCTTGTTATTCTGTTTGCTTTTTGCCATTGTGATTTACATTATTGCTAGTGACAGGGCTTCATGCATACATTACCCCAAACAATTCACCAGAGTGTGCTCCTCTCTCTACCGTTTGTCTCAGGGTGTCAAACACCCTCTCTGCTCCAGAACTGCTACCTTTTCCACGGCTTTCTCCCGCTATGGAAGTCTTTGGCCATTTGTTATTCCTTTATATGATTGTATCCCACATATGAGAGAGATATTTTCATTTTTGTTCTCTTTCTTACTGACTACACTGAACATGATATCCTACAATATCATCCATGTAGTAGAAATGTTCGTAATTTTTATATAGACAGTATTCATTGTGTGCATATACTTTAGGCTCTTCGTCCACTCTTTTCTTCTTGGACACTTCACATCTGGTTATTTCCTTATTTTAGCTATCATGAGCTGTGCTGCAGTGAACATAGAAGTATTGATGTCTTTTTGTGATTTTGAAGGTGCCAAGAAGTTGAATTGTGGAATAGATAAGCAATTTCTTTTTTTAGTTGAATTACCATGAATTAAAATGTTAAGAAAGAAAACTTTATGACTGAGTTTCAGGCATGTAATTGAACACCAATCAAAACTTTTACTAATGTCCCTAACCCTCCACCACCATCCCCAGGTCCCTCCCACAACCCAGCCTACTTCTATGGCAGGTACTATTTTCTTTTTGGAAAAAAATCCCTTTTCTAAGCAACATTTTATAAAACTGCTTCTGATAGAGTATCATGTCATTTAACCTTCTTTCAGCACTTAATCCTGATCCAGAGTGACCATTCCCGTCTATCACTGTCATAGTTGTTTCTTCCCTGACGTGTCCCTTCTCCCACTCCACCAAACCTCCTTTGTAGAAAGTTTGCAGTTCTCCTGCTCTTTGTATTTTTGGCCTTTTGGCATTGGTTGTTTCCCTACTGTGATTGCTGATACCAAGAATATGAAGGAGATTATTCTACATCTGTCCTCTCCCTCTGACACATTTAACTCAACATGATATTTGATCCATCCATGTGTAAGCAAATTGCATGACTTCACCTATTTGTAGCACCAAGTTGTATTCCATGGTGCATATGTACCATAGTTTCTTTATCCAGTCACTTTTTTTCTTGAACGTATAGGTTGTTTCCAGATTTCAGCTACTGTGAATAGTGCAGATGTATGTTTTGCATTGTGTTTTGGGCCCTAGGGATACATTCACTAGTGAATGCATTTGGGCCAGAGCTGCTTATTGGGGGAGACGTTTGATTACCATTTCTATTTCTATTTCTTCAACAGTGATAGATAGGTTGTTCACATATTCTATATCATCTTGGTTAGGTTATGTCATCTTGGGATGTTATAGGAACCCAAAAATTTATCCATTTCCTTATGTTCTCTTTTTCCATGCATAAATATTTTCAAAGTAATCCCTGCTGAGTCCCTGAATTTCTGTGGTATCTGTGGTGATGGCACCCTTTTATTTCTGATTTGATTAAGATTCTCATCAATAGATATCTGATTTGATTAAGACTCTCTTTATTTGTGAGTCTTGCAACTAGTTTATTAATCCTTTATATTTATTCAAAGAAACAGCTCTTGGTTTTGTTAATCTTTTTAAATTTTTTAAATCCTAGTTTATGAATTTCTTTTCAAAGTTTTATTATTTCCTTACTCCTGCCTGCTTTGTGTTCCTTTGTTGGTCATTTTCCATTTTCTTAAGCTATTTAGTTAGATTATTTATCTGGGCCCTTTATTCCTTCTTCTGCAAGATGAATACTTGCAGAGCTATGAATGTCTCAACACCACTTTTGCTGTGTCCCACAAGTTCTAGTAGCTCATGTCCTTATTTTATTTTGTTGAAAGAATTATCTGGGACCAAAAAATAATACAGTGGGGAGAGTGTTTGATTTGCACATGGCCAACCTGGATTCAATCCTCAGCACCTTTTATGGCACCCCAAGCCCTTCAAGATCTTTCTTTTTTAGAATTTCTGTCTTTCTCAACCCCTTAAAGTGCTGTCTGTTCCAATTAATTAAGAATAAATCCCTGAGTACAGAGCCAGGAGTAAGACCGAGCATCACTGAGTGTGTCACAAAACAAAAAATATATATATATATATATATATATATATATATAATTTCCATGTTTTTGAAATATTTCTTGTTTTCTATTTATTATAAACTTCTACTTTCAGTTCTTCATGATCAGAGAAGATAGTTGATACAATTTCTACCCTCTTGACTTTATGGAAGCATGTTTAGTGGCCCAGCATCTGTTCTATCGTAGAAAGTGTTCCATGTGCATTGGAGAAAAATGTATACTCAAATTTTGGTGGATGAAAGTCTCTCTCTAATATAATGTACTGTATGTGTGCTATATATACATTATTTACCTACCAAATCCCTCTCTTCCATTTCTTTCTTCAAATTCAATATTCCCTTGCTGAGTTTTTGACTGGTTGATTTATCAAAAGGTGACAGAACAGCACTTTAGAGCCTGTATGCGCTCTAGCTATTACTGGATTGCCATCAATGACTTCCTTCAAGTCTGTTCAGTTCTTTTAAAGTATTTTTCTGGCCTCTTCTTGGGTGCATAGATCTTCTGGAATACTAGTTTTTCCTGATATGCCTTGGTCATTAAGAATTGAATTATTCCTCATATAAAAGAAAAGAAAAGAAATAAACTCTCTGTGTCATAACATTTTAATCTGAAGGCAATGCTCTCTAATACAAGTATATTAACCCTGGTCATTTTGTGGGGATTGTTTGCTTGAAATATTGTCTTGCAACCTTTGTCTTTGACACTGTACTTGTCCTTTCTGTCCAAATGTGTTTCTTGTAGGAAGTAAAAGGTTGGATTCAATTGTTTAATCCCTCCTGCCATTCTGTGTCTCTCAAGTGGGACATTTAAGCTATTGACACTGACTGAAATTATCATAGGGTTTTATGCCATACTTCCGTAAAAGTTTGTCATGTTTGTGAGATCTTCCTTAAAGTTATTTCTTCAACTTTCCTCATAAAGTGGAGCTTAAATGCATTAAGTTTTTGAGCTGTTAGTTATCCATGAAGTTTGTATTTTCCTTAAAATCTGAATGAGGGTCTGACTGGGTAAAATATTATTGGTGAGGCATTCATTTCACTGAGTTTTTATTACTATATCCCACCATTGTCTTTGGGACTGTATGGTATCATTTGATAAATATTCTATAAATCTTAAGAATGCTCCTTTGTGAGTGATTTCCTCCATTCATCTTGCTGCTTTCAGTTTTCTCTCTCTATGACTTCCATCATCCTGATTAGGATGTTTCTTGGAGTCTTTATTTGGGTCTCTTTTATCTGGTACTCTTTGACCCTTTTCAATTTGAGTCCATGTGCTCTTCACTCTGGAAACTTCTCATTGATGATTTCAATTCATTGAAATTGACTTTCTGGGTCTCTGGTAGTCTAACGATTTTTAAGTGATTCCTTCTGAATTGACTTTTTTGGGTAAGATTGTCATTTTCTAATCCATAAACAAGGGATATGTTTTCATTTAAAAATATGTACTGTTTTGTGAATTTATATTCATATCATCTCTGTGTATGTGAATGTGTATTCTAAGGACAACAAACTGAAGCTATGTGCTTCAATTCTAAATACTTAATACTTTGGAACCATTTATTTAAAAAAAAAAACTCCTTTACCTCAGGGTAATGGGAGAAAATAGTTAAAATTTCCCATGAGATAAAGCAAGGGGAGGATTTAGGTGATAAACAGCTCAATCCCAATTTACAGGCCTGCTTAACACATTGTGTATTCCCAGGACTCCTTATGATTTCTCTGACCATTTTCTCATTTTCTTAGACTTATGTCTGCTTTTGTTTCTAATAGCAGCACTAGCAAAAAAAAAAAAAAGGTAAGGTACTGGGATCCATTTTCCAACAGTAGGAATATCAGCATTTATACCCCCCCAGCTATGTGTATCAACCCTTCTAACCCTTACTAAATAACTGAGGCATTGGAATAAGCAAGATCTCTCTTTTGCATCTGAATAGCCTGTATAAAAGACCTCTGAACTTCTGTAGGATTTCTGTCTTTCACTATCCCAACCCCTTATATTGCTGACTGTCCCAATCCCCAGAAAGACATACTTCAAAATGCCTACGCATGTGACAGTGACACTACACTGTCTCAGAAACACTCAGATTGACTCTGTTCCTTTCTGAACAGCACCTTAATGAAAACCTGCAGAAACTCACAGCCAAGTTTGAGAAAGCAACAGCAGACAAACTCAAATGTCAGCAAGAAGCTGAAGTAACCGCAGGCACCATCTCCCTTGCAAATCGCCTGGTGAGTGTGATCCTCAGCAGTCCAACTTTTAATTACATTAGCTGAACTTGTCAAGTGCTGCAGAGGTGTGAAATAGATGAGCAAAGCTTAGCACAACTGTGATGTGGGATAAAATAATAAATGTACTGGGATAGAGAGAGATATGCTGATGAATTCAAGAAATATGTAAATTTACATCCTTGTCTATTCAAAGGAGCTTTTCTACAAAGATAACTGTCCCCTTCAGAAATATGGGATGGGAATATAGGACCCATCAGGCAATCCACGTGAGATAAAATATGCATACTGACAAACGGAAGCATTAAAAGCATTCGTTGGCATACTTCTAATTTCTTATATAATGTTTGATGATGATGATAATAAGAATAAATTCCCATCCAGGAAACAAAGGAATCTAGGCATCTATTGGGTATACTGCTTTATACTCAGGACTGTCATATCCCCCTCCTCCCCCCACCCACGGTTGAGAACTTGCTCCCTTGCCCACCCCTGAGAAGTAGATAAGAAGGGAGGATTCGGTTTAACTTCACTGACTTGACTTCAGTTTGCTCCATGGCCACACATTTTTTTACCTCTCCATAACTCACCATAAGCATACAAAGGCATCCGAACTGTAGGCATCTAACCACACAATAATATACAAGAAGCAACTTCAAATTTCAAAGGTCACAATGATAAAGCAACACAGAAATGCATCAGGCTTAGTGATTGAAGATTACTCCATAAGATTCAACAAGTAAAATACTGTTGATAGGAATTGTTGAGAATATATAAGGAGCCCAAAGAAACAATGGTATACACTGCCAATAAAATAGAAAAGGATACAAGAAAAGAAATTAGGAAAATTTAACCAAAAATGACAGATATGATAGGCTGGTCTGCTGGATGGAGTTCTGATGAGAGGGAAGTCTGGATATGGAAAATGGCGGCCCTCATGGAGTGGGGGGGTCGTCTGGCTTGTTGCGAGGCTCTGCTGGGGTGGCAGGCCAGGGCTAGATCCCGCCATCCCTCCCGGGTGCCTTGTGAGTTGCTGGGCACATTTTCCACATCCGGACTTCCTTCTCTTCAGAACTCCACCCAGCAGACGAGCCTATCACAGCCCGGCTTGCGCGGCCACAAGCGGTTCATCAATAAATGCTGTATTTGGAGGTGACTAAAAGAGTATGCCACCCACACAGCAAGCCTGGCAAGCTACCCATGTCGTATTTGATATGCCAAATACCAGTAACACTATATTAGGTCATTCCCATGACCTAATATAATGGTTTGAGGCTCTTTATGTTCCTGGAGCAAGCAGATTCCCTTGGGCTCTCCTAGCATGAGACAGGACATATGGAGATGTTACTGATGCCCACTTGAGCAAATCGATGATGAACGGGAAGACAGTGACAGACAGACAGTGACAGATATGAAAAAACTTGGTAGCGTGAAATGAAAAACTCACTGAAAGGCTTCAACAGCAAGAGTACAGCTGCTGAGGACAGAATCACTGAGATTCAAGATGAGGTACAGAAAAAGCAGAAGATGGAAAAAGGCCTCATAATAAATTGACAAATGTCAAGAGAACTTTGGGATGAATTGAGGGAATAAGAGTCATCCCAGAAAGGCAGGAAGACAACTCTTATGCAGAAGTAACAGTTAAAGCCAGCAGTTAAAGCCAACAGTTAAAAAAACAGTTAAAGAAGTTCCCAGAGCTAAAGAGTGAATGTTGGTAGCAACATAATAATAATTTGAGACTCCAAAACTGCTTTGTCATCAAAACAACAATGATATACCACTTTACACCACAGAGACTGGCACATATTCAAAAGAGCAAGAACAACAAGTGCTGGCGTGGATGTGGGGAAAAGGGGACACTCATCCATTGTTGGTGGGAATGCCGACTGGTACAGCCTTTCTGGAAAACAATATGGGCATTCCTCCAAAGACTAGAAATTGAACTCCCATTTGACCCAGCCATACCACTCCTGGGAATCTACTCTGGGAAACCAAAAATAAGCAGCGGAAACACCATCCCTACTTTTATTTTCCTAGCAGCATTATTCACAATAGCCAGAATCTGGAAGCAACCAGAGTGCCCGAAAATCAGTGACTAGATAAAAAAGCTTTGGTACATCTACACAACGGAATACTATGCAGCTATTAGGAAAAATGAAGTTATAAAATTTGCCTATAAATGGATGGACATGGAGAAGATTATGTTGAGCGAAATTAGCCAGAAGGAGAGAGACAGATAAAGAATGACTGCATTTATCTGCATAACATAAAATATATATGTACATATTATGATACCAATATCCAAGGTCAAGTGAAACATATATCAGGAGGTCTTGTCAAAGGTGGAAATTATCACAAACATGTGGGAGTCAGAGGCTAGCTAAGACAGCAAATGGAACAGTGTGCTAACAATTGTCGAGGGTACTAATGCCAATTTAGAACTGAGCATTAAATAGAGGCAAAAAGATACACATGACAACCCTTTAATGTATGTTCTGTAATCCATAGTCTGGAGGGGAAGGAAAAGAGAAAGAGAGAGAAAGGGAAAGAAATAAAGAACCTACCATGGAGGCGGGCTGGGGGGGGGGGGGAGGGAACTGGGGACGTTTGGTGGTGGGAGATGGGCACTGGTGGCGGGATGGGTGCTGGAACACTGTATGACCAAAACCCAAATATGAACTTTTTAATTGTATATCTTTGTAATTGTAAAAATAAAAAATTTTAAAAATGCT
>JAJIBD010025056.1:0-87500 GCA_021461705.1 Cryptotis parvus
CAATGGAATACTATGCAGCTGTTAGGAAAAATGAAGTTATGAAATTTGCCTATAAATGGATGGACATGGAGAAGATCATGTTGAGTGAAATTAGCCAAAAGGAGACAGACATAGAATGAGCTGCATTTATTTGCATGACATAAATATATATGTATATATTTTGATACCAATATCCAAGGTCAAGTGAAACATGTATCAGGAGGTTTTCTCAAAGGTGAAAATTATCACAAGCGTGTAGGAGTCAGAGGCTAGGTAAGACAGAAAATGGAACAGTGTGCTAACAATTGTCGAAAGTACTAATACCAACCTAGAACTGAGCATTAAATAGAGGCAAAAGATACACATGACAACCCTTTAATGTATGTTCTGTAATCCGCAATCTGGAAGGGAGGAAAAGAGAAAGAGATAGAGAGAAAGGTAAAGAAATAAAGAACCTGCCATGGAGGCAGGCTGGGGGGGGGGGAGGGAACCGGGGACGTTGGTGGTGGGAGACGGGCAATAGTGGAGGGATGGGTGCTGGAACACTGTATGACCAAAACCCAAATATGAACATCTTTGTAATTGTGTATCTCACGGTGGTATAATAAAATACTTATAAAAAATAAAATGCTGGTTTATCTTAATTTAGCCATTTCCATTTATCTAGTTATTGTAATATGCAATATTCAATGCAAAACCAAAGACATTATTGATAAGAATCTTATGGTTAGAGAGAAAATCAAAATCTCTCAGATCTCTCAACTGTCTTTACTCCCAACTTGAAGAAAACTGCTGCTAACATTGGCACTATTGACATTTTCGTAATTCCACTTAAGAGGTGTTTTTTTCAGGTCCAGGCAAATAGTACAGGGGGTTAAAGTGTTTGCTTTGCTTGTAGCAGACCTCACTCTGATCCCTGACACTGCAAACGGTTCCCCAAGCAGAATCCAACGTGACCTAGTAGCACAGAATCAGGAGTAACTCTTAGGCTGCACCATGTATAGCTCAATATATCCCAATATTTTTTCTTCTTTTTAAATGTTTATTTATTTATTCGTTTGTTTTTGCTTTTTTTGGGTCACACCGGCGACGCTCAGGGGTTACTCCTGGCTTTGCACTCAGGAATTACTCCTGGCAGTGCTCGGGACCATATGGGATGCCAGGGGATCGAACCCGGGCCGGCACAGGCCAGCCGCATGCAAGGCAAGCGCCCCTACCCGCTGGGCTATCGCCCGGCCCCATATTTTTCTATTGGAATGAAATGGGGACGTCAGTCTTGTGTTTTTGTAGAATGTTTAGCAACATCCCTATCTGCACCCACCAGCTGCCAGTAGCAACACATAACTATGCCAATAAGAAATGCCTGACAATGCCATCGAGTTCAAAATATGCTCCACATAGGAATCACTGGTGTGGGGCCAGAGTGATAGTACGGCAGATAGAGTTTGTCTTTTACGAGGCTAATCAAGGTTCAATTCCAGCATCCTATATGGTCCCCCCAGCACCACCAGGAATAATCTCTGAGTGCAGAGCCAGGAGTGACCCCTAAGCATTGCCTGGTGTGACCCCCCAAAAAAAAAAAGTATAGGTGGATAAAAAATGTGCAACTCAACTTAACAATGGCAAGTCAAGAAAATGCTTAAAACACAAATAAAAAGGTAATAAACGTTTGTATTTTAATAATTATTCTAAATGTTAATGGCTTAAAATATACAAAAAATATAGAGTGGCAGAAGAGATCAAATAATAAAATCCAACTTACTGCCTACAACAAAAATATCTTGGCTTCCAAGACAAAATCAGACTTAGAGTAAAAGCTGTTAAACATTTCTAAAAAAGGTAACTTGAAACAAAGGTAAGCTATAAGGACCAAAGATAGTACCCAGGCTAGTACCCATTAGAGCCCACAGCAGGTATGCACCAGCCCCAGGCTCAGCTCCCGCACACGTGGACCCTGATCTTGGCCTGAGACAGTCTTGGAGCACCCAAGCAGCACTGCATCCGCGCTTACTGCTGGCCCAACGGACTGACTCAGCAGTAAGGGCTCAGACTTCTGAACACCATTTGGAAGGCCCATCTCAAAATACTTAAAAAGTCAGGTACAGATATATTCGTATCAGATACATTACATTTCCAGATAGGAAAAGGTAATAGCAAACATTTTCAGCTACAGGAAAAGACATTTAGAGACAGAGATGGACATTATAAAATGTTTAAAGGTTTAATACGATGACAATAATGATGTGTACTAAATGAAAACACATCCAATAATTATAAACACTTGGTGATGGAAAGAATGGGTAGACACTGACACTAAGGCAATTATTATTATAGCACAGAACTCATACCACTTACAACTATGGACAGATCAACCAAATAATAATAAGTGGACTAGAACAGATGGGACTTAATAGGCATTTACAGAAAATTTCACCCGAAACAGCTGAATTTACATCTTTCTCAAGTGCACACAGAATTTTTCAAGAATAGACCATATGCTGGAACATAAAATAAATATCAATAAACTTAATGAAGAAGAAAATTATACAAAGTACTTTTACTACCATAATATTATAAAAATTAAAACTAAACTATAAAAAAGAAACCACATAAAACCTCTAACATGTGGAGACAAAACAGGCTTCTTGGCAACCACTGGCTCAACAAAGGAAACAAAAGCAGAAATTAAAAACCAACTTTAGACAAATAAAAATGAAAATGCAACTTAGCGTACTACAGTATGCAGCAAACTCTATCCTTAAAGGAAGATTAGTGGCCTTCATAAAGAAACAAACAAAAAAGTCAAGTAAATAATGTGAACAAGTTTAAAGCAACTAGGAAAAAAAACTATAAACAAAAACCAAAATATAGTACAAGAAAGGAAAAATAAAAACAAGAGCAGAAAGACATGAAATAGGGACCAGAGCAACTTAAGTACTGCGGGCAGGTGCTTGTGCGACATGAGGCTGAAGCGGAGTGAATCCCCAGTACCCCTATGGTCCTCTGAGTACCTCTAGGAGTGATGATCCTGGAGCAACACGGAGTGAGGCCCCCAAAACCAAAACCAAACAAAAAAGAAACTAAGAAAATACAAAAAAGCAACAACGAGACTACAAGTTGGCTTCCCTGTAAGAAAGTAAATTCAATAAACCTTTAACTGTATCGGCACTTCATCCAAGGGGGTGTGCCTGCACAACACTCCGCCCCACCCAGGTGTGCTAGAATATCAAGGGCTTTGGAAACCTCAGGTTCAGACATTTACAAAACTTCTGGCACCAGCTACAATACTAGCTGGGTAGCCTATAATTTAACAAGTCTGACGCCATCCACCTGGAGATAGTGTCTAATTCCAAAGGTGAAGGTGAGTCCATACAACAGGGCTTCTGGGGGCAAGGATTTTAAGACTCTCAAAAGACCCAAAAGAAAGAGTTATCCACAGAAGGAAGACAGGAAGTAAAGCCGGGAGGGCGTTCATGTTGCTTTCCTCCATGGAGAACAACTAGAGCTCTTTCTACGGTCACTGACAGTATTTCAGTAGCTACTGAAAGTTAAAGTGAGGAAACAGTGATGTCATGTATCCTTTAACAAAATACAGATCATACAGATTAAGTCCTACCATTCAACTTCAGTAGAGACATACCCATAGAGGAAGAGAAAGCATGCCTCAAGTTTCACCTAAGCTCCTATCAATCATGGCAATCCATAAATCTATAGCCCAGTCAAGCTGGCCTTATAACCAGTACGAGCGAACAAACAAAACCCCAATGGGAAATGGGGTTTCACTAGTTCCTTCAATGGGAAATAGTGAATTAAGCTACAAAGTTGAAAACTAGAAAGTTTTCAAAAGAGTATTAATAATCTGTAAAAATGATCTTAAACATTGTAAAACTTCATATATTTCAAAATTTATGAAATATAGATTCACTGGGTGGTTTAGCAGTAGATTAAGCTTTGCATAAAAACAAAATGCACACATTCAAATACATACTATAGGCTATTCAAAATACAAAAAGAAATGATTAATGTAATATGTAACTAGAGTCCACACAAGAAAACAACCATTAAATCAGTAAGAATTATATGATAAAAATCCAGATTAAAAAAGCCCAGTGACTACCTGAAAGGACACACACGCAAACTGATCACATGGGGATCCATGTAGCTAAACACCCTGCACAGAAGCACACACCCTGTTTTAATCCCCACTGGGGTGTGTGCTTCTGTACAGAGTGCATCCTCTATATTTAGCTACAGATTCACATGCGCCAACACCTACCCTTAGCATGTACATGCACATACATGCTAACACTGTCACAACCTGAAACTTAAAATGTAATATTATTATTATTATTAATGGAGAAGATGTTTCTCAGACGAGGGACAGAGTTCATGTATTCAGGCACATTCTTTGCAGGTGGAAGACCCTGGTTTGATCTGCATCACCCAGGATAGCCCTGGAGGCCCCCCAAGCACTGCATACTGCTTTTCATCAAGGCTGCAATAACTTATATTCCTATCATCATTGTATTAGAGTTCCTCTTCTCCATGTTCTCACCAACACTTCTGCTGTTTCTTCTGATACGGACTATTCCAACAAATGTGGTGATTTGTTGTAGCTGCACAAAACCATCTCATTATGGTTTTGCACATCAACTCTTTCTTCACACATACTATGAGTCAGAATAATAGGTACTTCACAAACATTCTCTGTTATAAGCACTGCATGCAAAGTAATCATTATCTCTCTTTAAAAAATCAGAAAATGACTTGCTGCATTTGTTTTGGTGTTGGGATAGAATCCAGAGCCTCACACATCAAGCAGTATTAACTCTATTACTGTGCCATATCCTGGACCCCATTCTCTCTTAACAATTGAAAACCACAAAATCTAAAGCAAAGAAAGGTAGAGCAACTTGTTTATAACCATAGAGCTTTTAAGTTCACCACTGGATAACTGCTTTGGAAATCTTTAAAAGAAGTGACAATAGCAGTAATATATAGATTTATACATAGCAAACACAGCAACTAAGACTCTAATGGAAACACAAGATTAAAAACCAATAAATGTGGTAACTGCAGTCCTCAGGACAGTTTTGACCTACTTAGTATCCTAGACTAGGGGTTAGGAATATTTCTGCAAATAAATATGTTAACCTTAATACACTAAAAATTATAAATGTAGGTGAGAGTAAATTTTTTATTTTTATTTCTTTTTTTTGACAAATGTGTTTTAGAGCTTAATATTAACACTATGAAAATGAGACAAATCATCACATCTTTTTTAAATTTTCAGGCACATGACTCACAATACTGACAGTGTCAGGGTTTCGCGCATAAAACATTTCAGCACCACGCCCTGCACCTCAGTGATTACCTCTCCACACTCGCCCCCACCAATGATATGCTCCCTCAGTTTATGTTGCCTTTGGGTATTTGTTGCTTCTTTATATCACACACAGATCACCTGTGTTCGTCTGTCTCTCCCACTCCCTCTGACATACTTAGCATGACACTCTCCAGATACATCCCCATAGCTTCAAACTGCATGATTTCATATTTTCTTATGGCACTGTGATATTCCAGTGTGTATGTATATAGGTGTTTCTTTTTTGGCCTTTTTGGGTCATCCCAGCAATGCTCACAGGTTACCCCTGGCTCTACACTCAGGAATTACTCCTGTAGTGCTTGGGGGGATCACATGGGATGCCAGGGGTCGAAGGTCAGCTGTGTTTAAGGCAAGCGCAATACACGCTGTACTATCACTGCGGCCCCATGTTTTTTATTCAGTCATCTGTTCTTGGACACTTAAGTGGTTCCCGATTTGGGATATTGTGAATAGTGCTACAGCAAACATTGGAGTAGAAATATAATTTCTGGATAGTTTTTGGGTTCTTAAAGTAAATACCAAGAAGTGCAATTCTTGAATCATATGGAGGATCAATTCCTGGTTTTGTTTTTGTTTTTTTGTGACAAGTGTCCATATTGTTTTTTCCCCAAAAGGCTGAACCAGTTGACACTCCCACCAGCAGTATATGAGGGTTCCTTTCTTCTCACACCCCAGCCAACACCAGTTGTTTTCATTCTTTGTGATGTGTGCCCATCTTATTGGTGTAAGATGATACCTTGTTGTTCTGATTTGCAATATCCTGGTGTTAAGTAATGCAGAACATTTTTCATATACCTTTTGGTCACTTGTTTACCTACTTCAGTAAAGTTTCTGTTCTCCCCTCCTATCTTCTGATGAGGTTGTTTTCTCTTGTAAAAGTTTTACCAGTGAGTTCTATATCTTTGGCGCCTAACCCTGTCAGATGTGTGGTGGACAATTTCTCCCAGTCATTGGGGTGTTCTTTTATTCTGGTCATTGTTTCAACATGATGAATGACCTAAAACCTGAGCTGCGCCCAGGAGCAAGAGAGCGGCAAACGCCTTCAGAAGCATTGAAGAAATAGCTGAAAGGACAAAGAACCTCCGGCTCCAGGGCACATCTCTTCGACTCCACCGTTCTCCCTGTATTAACATACACCTCAGAGACCTGGGCCCTACGAAAGCAGGATGAGAATGCTATTCAGGTCTCCCAAAGAGGAATCGAAAGAGCTATGCTTGGAATATCACGCCTCACTCAAGCGAGAGAAGGAATCCAGCGTTCTGACCTCTGTCGACAATCCAGAGTCAGGGACACTGTGTTGTTTGCCAAGGCATCGAAAATCAGATGGGCTGGACATCTAATGCAATTTGGAGGCGACCGCTGGACTAGAGCTGTTACCGACTGGATCCCACAGGATGTCAAAAGATCACGTGGCTGCCCAACTACAGGATGGTCAGACTTCTTCGTTAAGACCCTGAATGAAGCGGTTTGAGGCTCTTCGTATTCCTGAAGCAAGCAGATGCCATTGGGCTACATCGGCGCGTGATAAGGTCAAATGGAAATGTTACTGGCTTCCGCTCGAGCAAATTGATGAATAGCGGGATTCAAGTGATCAAGTGATCATTGTTTATCTGGCAGTGCGATTTTTCACTTCACTTCTTCTTGATCACTTGACATCCTGTTATTGTTCGATGTAATCTCATTTCTGTAACTTTGCTTCTGTTTGCTTTATTTTTTTTTTTTTTTTTTTTTTTGCTTTTTTGGGTCACACCAGCGATGCTCCAGGGGTTACTCCTGGCTCTGCACTCAGGAATTACTCCTGGCGGTGCTCGAGGGGACCATATGGGATGCGGGGATCGAACCCTGGCTGGCATGGGCGGCGCGTGCAAGGCAAACGCCCTACCCGCTGGGCTATCGCTCCGGCCCCTGTTTGCTTTAATTATTGAAGAGACCTCTAGATTCAATGTCATGAAACTACCTGTTTTCCTCAATATGATTTATGGAATTAGGTCTGATAATGAGGCCTTTAATTTTTTTATTTTAATTTTATGGATGATGTTAAAAGAGCCTGAGTTCTTTTCTTTTTTGTATATGACCAATCAGTTTTCCCATCACCATTATTTTTTGGGAGGGGGTTTGGGGTCCACACCCAGCCATGCTCATGGGTTACTCATGGCTCTGCACTCAGGAATTACTCCGGATAGTACTTAGGACCATAAAGGATGCCAGGGATCAAACCGGGTAGGTCGCATGCAAGTCAAAAGCCTTACCTGCTGTACTATCACTCTGGCCCCTCTTACCACCATTTATTAAAGAGGTTTTCCTTGTTCCATGTATGTTTTTTGCACCTTTGTTGAAGAATAACTATCCATTTACAGGGGGATATGTCTCCAGATTCTAAATTCTATGCCACTGGTCTGAGAACGTCCTTATTCCAGTACCAGACTGCTTTGATTACAACTTTATAGCATAATTTAAAATAAGGGAAGAAGACATCTTTCATCTTTTCCCCTAGGATTGTTTTGGTATTCTCAGGGTTTTATTACTCCATATAAAAATGTCCCAGATATTTTTATAAGAACATCATTGAGGGCCAGGCGATAGTCCAGCGGTAGGGCGTTTGCCTTGCGTGGCCAGCCTGTGCCGGCCCGGGTTCGATCCCGGCATCCCATATGGTCGCCCGAGCACTGCCAGGAGTAATTCCTGAGTGCAGAGCCAGGAGAAACCCCTGAGCATTGCCAGGTGTGACCCCCCACCCCAAAAAAAAGAACACCATTGAATCTGTATATTGTTTGGAGCAAGACTTAATTTTGGCGATACTGACTCTTTTAATTCATGAATAGGGGGTGTGTTTTCATATATTCATACCCCCTTTTATTTCTTTTAGCAGTGAGGCTGTAAGTCTTTCACCTCTTCCGTTAAAATAATACCTAGGTACTTTATGTTCTGCTACAAATTTGTGAAGGTATTGTTGAAATATTTCATTATTTGCACATAGAAATATTTCATTATTTGCACATAGAAAACCATGGATTTGTGCTGTACAAGTCTATTTTTTTTTCTATTGCAAACTTGGCAATGCTTGGCTCTACACTCAGGAATTATTCCTGGCAGTGCTGAAGGATCATATGGGATGCCAGGAATCGAATCTAGTCAGCCACATACAACTGCTCTATCTACTGTACTGTATTGCTTGGTCCCATAAGTCTATTTCTAAGATCTTTCGTTTGTTTTTGTAGAGTTTTAAGGACTTTCTAGATATAGTATCATGTCATCTGCAAAAAGAAAGAGTCTGACTTATTTTCTGATCTGGATGCTCTTTAATCTCTTTATTGCTATGGCAGACTTTCAATACTATATTGAATAGTAATGATGAAAGTGGGCAGCTTTGCCTTATGCTTGATCTTAGTGCAAAGGCTTTCAATTTTTCATCACTGAGAACTGTGTTCACTGTGAGCTTGTGGTACATGATTTTATCTATGTTGAGGCAAGTTCTTTCAATCCCCATTTTATTGAATGCTATTTTTTCATGAATAGTGTTGAAGTTTATTAAATGCTTTCCTTTCATCTACTGATATGATCAAGGGATTTTTACTTTTCCTCGTATTGATATGGTATGTTAAATTAATTGACTTGCTTATATTAAACCATTATTGCATCCCTGGAAGAAATCCTACTTGGTCATGGTGTATGATCTAACAAATCACTGAATTTGGTCAGTTAGTATTTTGTTGATTATCTCTGCAGTAATGTTCAGCAGGGACATAAATCTATAGTATTCTTTTCTTTTCGTGATGCACTATTTGCTTTTGGTATCAGGTTGATGTTTGCATCATAAAAGCTGTTTGGAAGGATTCCTTTTTCTTCAATTTTCTATAAGAACCCCTAAATAATGTATACACATGGCAAGCCACAATGTGTAAAAGGGGAGAGAGAGGAGAGGGGGGAGGGAGAGAGAGAGAGAGAGAGGAGAGAGAGACAGAGACAGAGACAGCGACAGAGAGGAAGAAAAGTGACTGCTACAGAGCCAGGCTGAGGGAGAGGAGGGACTCTGGGGACATTTGTGGGGAAAATGTGCACTGGTGGAGGGATGGGTGCTGCAAAATTATGTGACTGAAACCCTATCATGAACAGCTTTGTAAATGTCTATCTCACAGTGCTATAATAATTTTTTTTTTTTTTAAAAATGAACCTGGAAAGGACAGGAGTAGGTCTTCTTTAAAGGTTTGGAAGAAGTCACTAGTAAACCTGTCTGGGCCTGGACTCATGTTTTTGAACAGACTTGATTACCACTTCAATTTTCTTCATAGTAACTAACATAGTAAAGGTGCCTTTTCCTCTTGATTCAACCTCAGGAGGATAGAGTCCTCCAAAAATATATCCATTTCGTTTAGGTTCTCCAGTTTCATGGCATAGAGATTTTCAAAGTAATCCCAGATAATTCTTGAATTTCTGTGCTATGTGCTGTGATGTCTCTCCCCTTTCGTTTCTGATCCGGCGTACTAGAGTTTATTCTGTTTTAAATTTATTTTTTGGGGCCACACTGGCTGTGCCTCATGGCTTACTCCTGCTCCACACTCAGGGATCACTTCTGGCGGGCTCAGGGGACCATATGTGGTGATGGGAATCAAACCTGGTTCAGCTGTGTGAAAGACAAGCAGCATTTTACCTACTGTGTTATCTCTTAGGTCCCTCTCTTCCTTTGTTATTCTTGCTAATGGTTTTTAATCTTGTTTATTCTTTCAAGAACAAGCTCTTCGTTTAGTTGATGTTAGAACTGTTTTTGTTTCTATTTTAGTTTCCATTTCATTGATTTCTGCTCTAAGTTTAATTTCCTTCCTTGTGCTAGTTTTAAGTTCCCTTTGTTGATCTTTTTCTAGCTGTTAAGCTGTGCTAGGTTATTTAAGTGGGCTTTTCTTGCTTCTGATAAATGCGTTCAGTAAATTTTTCTCTTTACACAGCTTTTGCTGTGTCCCATGTTCTGGTAACTTCGGATCTTCATTCTTATTTGTTACCAGAAATCTACTGATTCCTCTATTTCCTCTTTGATACACTAGTTGTTCGTAGAGAGCTACTTAATTTCCAGTGTTTGAGCTTTCCCCCATTCCTGCTTATGACTGATTTCCATCTTCAAAGCCTCATAGTTGATACTATTTCTGTCTTCTTGATTTTACAGAAATACATTTTGTGCTCCAATATCTGGTCTATCTTGGACAATGTTCCATGAGCACTGAGAACAATGTGTAATCAGTTTTGGGAGGGTAAACAGTCCTACGTATGGCTGCTAGGCCCATGCCTTCTACTTTTATTCCTTCAGGGCATTGTTCCCTTGTTGAATTATTACGATCTACTTTTAGGTGAAAGAATAATGTTAAAGTGTCCTACAAATGTTGTATTACCAAGAATGTCTTCTTTCATATTTCTTAACAGCTATTTCACACGCTCTGATGGACCATGATTAGGAGCATATAGGTTTAGAAGTATGAGCTCTTCTTGATGTACTGATGTGTTTTATCACTAAGAAATGGCTATTCCTGTCCCTCATGGTCTTTTTACATTGGAAGTCTATACGGTCTGACATAAAGTATACTGTCTGACATAAAACTCTGGCCTTTTGTAAAGGCACTGTTTGTGGGTGTGTCCCTCTCAAAAAAGAAAACTGAGACTGCTGAAGGAAGAGGGGTGTGAGGGTGGGTACAAAAAGTGACACAGTGGTGGCTGTGACGCAGCATCATCAATATTAATGCTACTGCAAATCATGACCCCAGGAAGCAGCAAAAAATTCTCTAAAATTCAGAACTTTGAATTATGCCTGCAGAAACTCACATTTATAAAAAACATTCCAAATCTCTATTGGTCTGTGACTGATTATAATGTACTAGTTCTGAATGGGTCAACTAACTTACCTTCTTTCCTCCTTTCTTTTGTATTTTGGGCCATGCCTGGAGGTGTTGAGGGCTTACTTCTGGCTCTGCACTGATGGGTCACTTTTGGAGGGCTATGGGACCCTATGATTTGCTAGTGACTGAGTTAGGGTTGGCCATATGCAAGACAAGTACCCTCCCTATACACTATCATTCTGGCCCCAACTTCCTAAGAGATACAATTTGAGTCAGACCTTATACTTGGATAGCTACAAACATACTAAAATAGTTTCCAGCGTGGTCTAAATTTTTTCATACTATATAACAATTAAACCATTTGATCATTGCTTAAATTTGTACTTCTAGAGTTATTTTTGTTTGGGGCCACACCCTGTGATGCTCAGTGTTACAACCAGTTCTGTACTCAGGACTTATTCCTAGAAGTGATCAGGGGAGTACATGGGATGCTGAAGATGGAACCCAGGTCAGCAGTATGCAAGGAAGCACCCTCCTGGCTATATTATCTCTTCTCTCCTGCCCCAGTAGTTACTTTTAAATTTAACTTAATTTTTTATCCAGATTTTATTGAGGTACCATGATTCACAATACTGTTAATAATAAGTTGCATGCATACTGTGTTGGAACACCATACCCACTACCATGTCCATTTCTCTCCACCAATGTCTCAAGGTTCCCTCCCACCTACCCTCACTCTAAGTAAAGGCTTCTGAAAACATGACATTAACTTTGATTAACTTTGTTAACTTACATTAACTTTGAAAGCTTGTACACTATTATCCAGGAGAAGAATGTTGCAAACCACCTCTGTATGCTGTCTGTCTCGGGCCAACTCTGATGCTCGTACATTGTAGGTTCTGCCAGCAGGCAACCGGAAACGTGAGGTCATTACTGTCCACACAAGGTCTATGTTTGAAAAAACAAACAAACAAACACACACACTAAATCAATGGATAGCTGAAGATACAAAGTACTTAAAAATGTAAGTTTTGCTATATATTTTTCCAACTTAAGTAAGAAAGCAATTAAAAACTTTCAACACAAAGGCAATAATTACAGGTGCAGAACAGATACAGGGGGCGAAGCCAGAGCCCTGCATGAAGGGTACTGCTTTACATACGGATGAACTGAGTTCAATACCTGGCATCCCCAAATGGTCGCAGTACGGATAAGAGTAAATCCTGAGTGCAGAGCTGGGAATAACCCCTGAGCATGCCCCAAACCCAAACAAACATATAAATATCTAAACTAAAATTTTTGGGGTGTGGGGGGGAGAGCAATAGTACAGCGAGTAGGGTGCTTGCCTTGCATCGCGGTCAACATGGGTTTGATCCCCAGCACCTCGTAAAGTCCCTCAATCCCCACAGGAGTGATGCCCAAGCACACAGCCATGAGTTAAACCCTGGGCACTGCTGTGTGTGGCCAAAAACAAACAAAATCCAAATAAAATAACAAAATGCCCCAAGAAAGATTTATTTTAAAATATTTCATTGATGGTAACATACTAATTGTTCAGGATAGATTTTTAATATACTAATAAAAAAGTTTAGGAGACACAAGAGGAAAAGATAGTATTTCTTCAGAAAGTCAGATATTACTCAGGATGCAGGTATGAAAAAACACTGTTGAGATTAAGTTTGGAAAGTCCTTTGAATAGATTTAAAGGGTGGAAAAACAAAGACAAAAAAATAGTACAGGAATTAATAAATATGCCTTGCATGCAGACAACCTGCTTTAATTCCTGGCACCCATATGGTTGCCAGGAGTAATATGGGTGCCCAAGCACTTCAACCGTGGAGGCCCGTAAGCACGTCAAGAGTGGGCCACTGATTACAAGCACCACTGAGTCCTCAAACACCACCGTGGGCCCTCATGTTGAACTGCTGACCCTACTGTCCAAGAATCACCAGGACTGTCCAGGACTCTGGGACTGATGTGGGGAGATCCCTCACCCAAATTTTAAGATTGGGATGAGATACGAAACTTTTCTATAAAGTATTTTTCACGAGATCGGAGAGAGAGCTCAGCAGACCAGGACATGTGCTTTTGTATGCAGGAACCCTGGTTCTATCTCAGAAAACCCAAGTCCCTAAGTACCACTGCAAGGACCCCCCCACCCACCTCCATGACACTGAGCAAGGAATAGTCTTAAGCACCAAGTATGGCCCCAAAACTAAAGAAAAAATCCTTTTATGTAGACTATTCTCAAATTCAACCTAATTCTAAATAACTCATTTATAAGAAAACAAAAAAAAATTTAAGAATACCGAGTTTCCCTTCATGATTTTTAATGAAAGGGGAAAAATAAAGGAACAACCTATAAAGGAACAGCCATCATGCCATTATCTGCAACATTAGATGTCAAAAGTACAATGAAAAAAAATAGCTTCAAAATTCTGGAAAAAATATTATTTGAAATATAGAATCATATGGCACAAAATTAATATTCATTTAGAAGAATAAATTTTAAAGACCTTTCCAGACATTCAAAGAAGCAAGGTTAAAATCCTTAAGAGTATCCTCATAAGGAAAAAAGAAACTAAACTAGAAAAAAATATATGTAAGATTTTTTAAGTTATGAATAAATAATCAGAAATTTGATAAGAAAAAAAATCAATTCAAATCTGTGTTATTAAAGTTAAAATGTCAGGTATGCACAAAAACTGTAACAATTAAAACACATACAAAAAAAACATGCTCACATGTTGACAGAGAGGCTTGCCAAGTAAAGATTCACTGACTAAAAAACAGCATTTGGCCTTATCCAGAACAACCTGTCCTAACAAGAGCAGAACAAACTGGAAAATCACCAACTCATCTCAAATCAGTAAGAAAGGAAAAACAGAGCAAACTGCTGACCCATGATTAGAGAAGCAGGCAAATATATACAGGAAGTCGCTGCTTACACTAAAAAGAAACCCCCAAGAAGAAACTGCCAAGCAGCCATGAGGCCAGAGAGGAAGGAGGGGGCACGACTTGCATGCTGCTAACCCCAGCCAGACCCCGTAGAGCAGCAGGCGCCACAGGGCTGGAGTAGCACTACACTGGAGAAC
Organism: Cryptotis parvus; assembly: GCA_021461705.1. NCBI lineage: Eukaryota > Metazoa > Chordata > Mammalia > Eulipotyphla > Soricidae > Cryptotis > Cryptotis parvus. The sequence goes on from JAJIBD010025056.1 coordinate 14,280, forward strand.
TCTCACACAGACCCAGTAAGATTGCAGTCATTTAGAGGCATAACCCGAAACTACCCATTTTAAGAACTCTTAAGTTCCGTTTCTCCTGATGACTACATAAGGAAGTCTAGTCTACAGATGCTCGGACCATGCTCTAACTGATGTCTAAGGTGTGCCAGTGAGATTACTGTGCTTTAATTGTTAATAGTTTCGTTGTGAATATAAATATGAAATATGCAAACAGATTATTTTGAAAACCAGCTATCAACCAATACTTAACTCAATCATTAACCAACAAAGATCAAACAAATGTTTTTCATTTTTACTTTTCTCTTACCAGAGATCTTACTCTTATTTTTAGCAAAAACTACTTAGTTTTTCTATAGATATGAAATTTTTTGGAATTGAGTCAAAGATTTTGAGACTATTATTGGCTAAATCAACTCTTGGATAACATACTTAGATAAATCTACCCTGAACAAAAGCCATTTATCTGGTTCTCGTCTGAAGACTGGTAGCATTACCAGTAATTTTGGGGCGTATTCAAAATTCTAGCCCAAGGTTACCTTAAATTTGGTGATTCTAACTGATACAACTAATATAACATATTAATGATGCATTTGTATACTAAGATATTTGTTCTTTCATATTTGATAGCATAAATATAAGAATAGGAGAGTAAGATTGTTTTAATTTCTTAAAATATAGATATCAAAAGTTGCTGGCATCCTATTATAACTTTACAGTAAGAACTTAGGTCCTGTTAACTGATATCATTAAGTAATTTTATATGACGTACCCTGATGTTATCCTTTAACCCTTGAGGAAAAGAATCACAATATAACCTTTAACAAAGATTTTCTTAGCACAAAAATAAAACCAGAATAAACAGAGTTCTGCACTCATGTATATCAAAAGTATTTCCATTACAAAACACTAGGAATAATTTCTAAATGGATTAGCAGTAGTCTTACGGGTATTTATTTGCTCAATAAAATTCATCAAATTACTACGCAATTATCTAGGTAAGCCCTTTGTATGCATCAATGAAGGAAAATAAAATATCACCACAAATACCTAACCTTGTGGAACATCTGAGGGAAGTACTAGAGGTATGTGGATCTAGATTGCCTTGCATGCAGCTGATCCTGGTTTAACACCTGGCATTACATATAGTCCCCAAAGGGACACTACTAGAACCAGAAAAAAGAGGGAAGGGGGGAGAAGGGAGAAATGGGGGGGGGAAGGACGGTAACTTATTTACATAAAGTTCCTTTACACCTTCCACCAGTGCTTCTTCATACAATTGTCTTCTTTTTTAAATTTTTTAATTTTTATTTTTACAATTACAAAGATATACAATTAAAAAAGTTCATATCTGGGTTTTGGTCATACAGTGTTCCAGCACCCATCCCGCCACCAGTGCCCATCTCCCACCACCAACGTCCCGTTCCCTCCCCTCTCCCCCAGCCCTCCTCCATGGCAGGTTCTTTATTTCTTTCCCTTTCTCTCTCTTTCTCTTTTCCTTCCCTTCCAGACTATGGATTACAGAACATACATTAAAGGGTTGTCATGTGTATCTTTTTGCCTCTATTTAATGCTCAGTTCTAGGTTGGCATTAGTACCCTCGACAATTGTTAGCACACTGTTCCATTTTCTGTCTTACCTAGCCTCTGACTCCCACACGTTTGTGATAATTTTCACCTTTGACAAGGCCTCCTGATATATGTTTCACTTGACCTTGGATATTGGTATCATAATATGTACATATATATTTATGTTATGCAGATAAATGCAGTCATTCTGTAATACAACTGTCTTCTTTGTACAGATTTGCTGTCCTAACCCACTCCCTTCTGGTAACCAACAACAGGTCTTACACCCTCAATCTTTTGACATTTTTATTTAGTTCATGCATTTTTTTCTTTCTATATATCATACACATGAAATCATATCATGGTTACCTTCATTTCACTAAACATGATCCCCTCTATAGGTCAAGGTATGTTGCTTCACAAGGTTGGAATTCATCAACTTTCAGAACTCATTAGAATTTTATGATATACGTGTACTGCATAGTTCCCTATTTTGCATATGTACCAAATAAGCACTTAAGTTTTGTACAGTTCTGGACTATTGTAAACAATGCTGAAATAAGCAAGAAAATATTTGTATATACTCAAATGTGTTTTTGTACTTTGTGGATAAGTGCACAGAAATAAGATAACTGGCTCCTATAATTCCACTATTTCTATTTTAATTGTTGGGGGCTGGGGTACTGTAAGCAGTGTTCAGAGTATAACTGGCAATGCTGGGAAGGCAAGGGTCAGAGTCATGAAGCTTTGGAGACTGAACCCAGGGTTTCACATATGCAAGACATGTGCTCTACTACTGGAGCTGCATCCTTGGACTTATTTTCACTTTTAAAGAAGTTGCAAACTGGGGGTTCAGAGAGATAGTACAGTGGGTGATACGCTTGCCTTGCAAGCCCACCCAGGTTCCCCTGCACACCATAAGGTCCTCCGAGCTCCACCAGAAGTCGTTCCTGAACACAAAGCCAGGAGTATGCAAGCCCTGAGCACAGCTAGGTGTGCCCACCCCACCCATCAAAACAAAGTCTATATTGCCTCCAAAATGGAAAGACAAATTCACTTTGTCTACTCTACTTCTCATGGTTATTGTTTGGGGGTGTTCTTTCTTTTGGAAACAAATTTTCAAAGATGTGGGGCTAATATCTAATTGTTGTTATGACTCACATTACCCTAAATCTTACTATTTGATAATGAGCACCTTTTCACATACCTATAGACCACCTATATGACTTCCTTAGAGATTTCAGATCCTCTGTCCATTGTTTTTATTTAATGGCTTACCAAGTTGTTCATAACAGAGTTGTTTCAGGAATATGATGTTCCAGCACCAATTCCACCACCAGTGTGCCCTTCCCCTCCAATGTTGCTAGTTTCCCATCTAGACCCCAAGCCTGCTCCCTTAGCTGGCACAAACAAATTTACTTCATATTACTTATTCCAAGAAAATGGCAAATGGAATGCTCAGGAAATGGATCAATAAAAGCCAATTTGTGATCATTGTTGTATCTCATGATACTAGTACCAACTTCATTGTCTGAGGATTTACTGAGCTGGGCGGTGCTGGATGAGTCTGCTAGGTTACTGATTTTGCTCAATGAGTTTGGTGGGCTTTCTATGCAACTTCCCCTCAAATCTGTGCTCCCTTTGGCCTGTTACTACTGCGAAATTTGGAAGTGCTGATATGCAGTCTTGTATTCCAAGAGCTGTGGAGTTTGCCATTTATATGGCGAGATAGGTCAGGTGTGACAGCTGCCAGATCTATCCTTAAGGGAGGGGACTTTGCCTGCCCCATTCTGAGGCCACAAAGTTTTCAGCATGGATCTGAATTTACCTGGGATGATCTTGCAGTTTCACAGCTTGTTCCCTCAGTCTTTTTAAAAATCAGGGTTTTTTTTTATTGTTGTTTGTAAGTTCTTTTTTATCTTGGATAGTAACCTCTTTCCAGACATGCTGTGCTTCTTCACCCATCCAACAGAATACCTTTTGTTTGGCGGGGTGGAACGCACATGAAGATATAATACAGCAGGTAAGGCAATTGCCTTGCATGTAGCAGACCTGGGTTTGATCCCCAACACCCCTATGGTTCCCAGACCCATGCCTGAGCACAGAGCCAAGAGTAAGCACTGAACAGAGTTGGGTGTGGTCAAAAACATATTTTGTTAGGATGCAAGCTTCTTTTCAATGTGTTTCTGCTTTTCAGTTTAATGTAGTCTCAAATGCTTATTTTTGCTTTTGCTTCTCTTGCTTTTTGGAGTACAGTCCCAAACATATCTAAGGCTGATGTAAAGGAGCATATTACTCATGTTTTCTTCTAAGGTTTTCTTCTTCAGGTCTCAAATCCAAGTCTTTAGTACATTATGAATTAACTTTTGGATGCATCTTTATACAGTCTAGTCTCGTTTTGTGAGGTCTAACTGCCAAGTTTTCCCAACAAGATGTTTTTATTCAAAGGTGGGGGTGGGGAGCAGCTATACTTAGCTAACACTCTGGAATAACTCCTGGTGGTGCTCAGCGAACCATACCCAGTGTTAGGGGTTGAATCAGGGTCAGCTGCATGGACAGCAAGTAACTCAATCTTGTACTACCTCTCCAGTCCTCAAAAGGTTTCATAAAGTGACTTTCCTTGCACCATTGTAAGTTCTTGGCTCTTTGTCAAAAATTAGTTTACCATATGTGTGGTTTTATTTTTTGGGTTCTCAATTCTGTCCTTTGACCTATGTCTTTTTAATTCTAATACCTTACTATGTTTATTATTATTGCTTTGTAGTCTAATTTTAACTCAGGGAATATGAAGTCCCCATTTTTTGTTTGTTTTCCTCATGTTTTATGTTAACACAGCATCTACTGTAGTTTCAAATAAATTTCATGGTTTAAAGTTCTATTTCCGTCAATAAAACCATTAAGATTGTATAGAAATTGCACAAAATCTGTATACTGCTTTAGGTAGTAAGGCCACCTTTATGGTGTTAGTTCTCCTGATCCATGATCACAAAATATTCATCTCTTTCTATCTTCTATTTCTTTCAATAATGTCCAAAAAGTTTTTTGGTGTATAGGTTTTCACTTCTCTGGCTAAATTTAATCCATGGTTGTTGATGCTTTTTGATGTTAATGCAGATGGTACTGTTTTCTTGGTCTCTTTTTCTTTCTGCTAACTTGTGATTTGTGAATAGAAATGCAACATTTTTATATATTAATTTTGCAGCCTGCCACTTGACTGTATTCATTTACTATTGTTAATATCTTATACTAGTCTCTTTGGGATTTTCTACGAATATTGTCATCAACTAAGAGTAATGGTTTTACTTCTTCTGTTTTCCACTTCCTGGAGTGGAGGTGGGACTTTCAACCACACTAGGACTGCTCAGGAATGGCTCCCAGCTGTGTACTCACTCAGGGGACCATGTGGTCTAACCAAAGATGGCCTAAAAGCCATGCACAGGGCCTAAAGCCCTAAAGCTCTAGCACAAGTTTTTTTCCTTTCTAATTTGGATTCTTTCTTTTTATTTTGTTTGGGTATAACTGGAAATGCTCAGGTATGACCTTATTCCTGGCATAGTACTCAGAATTACTCATGGCAGTGCTCAGGTCCTATGGAATGCCAGGGATCAAACTTGGGTCAGCCACTTGCAAGGCAAACAGTCTATCCACTGTGCTATCGCTCTGGCCCCTGGATTCATTTTCTATTCTCACTAGTATTTCCAAAATCACTGAGTAGTAGAAGAGAGGACTCTCTTACCTTGTTCCTTATCTTGGAGGAAAAACTTTCAGTGTACATCACTGACTGTGATACTGACTGTCGGTTTGTCATATGTGGTCATACTACGTTGGAGCAAATTCCTTTGATTCTTCTATACCCAGTGCATAAAGGATTTTGTCTTAAATCTTTTCAAATGCTTTTTACGTGTTTACAGATATGATCAAATATATTTTGTCCTTTTTAAAATAAGAAACATGACGTATCATGTTTTCAACTTATATTTGTTGTATCATACTTGCATTCCTGGAGTAAACTCACAATCCTGGTGTGTAATTTTTTTTTGTTGCATTGTTGAACTAGTTTGCAAGTATTTTGTTGGGGCACCTATGTTCACTAGAGATAGATTAGAGAGCTGGAGTTGTACGTGAGTGTGATGACAAAATTGTATGGTTTCAAAATCTATTCTGGATTTGCCAATGTTTCGGAAGTTTTCCCTCTTTTTATTTATTTTTTATTTATTTTTTCTTTTTTGGGTCACACCTGGCGATGCTCAGGGGTTATTCCTGGTTCTCTGCTCACGAATTACTCCTGGCAGTGCTCGGGGGACCATATGGGATGCTGGGGATCGAACCCGGTCGGCCGCTGCACAAGGCAAATGCCCTACCCGCTGTGCTTGGCCTCTTTTTAAATTTTACAGAAGTGCCTGTGTTTGATAATGACACGAATCAAGTTTTCCTTGGAAGAGGTAGAATTACAGGTGAAGCGTTCTGGTTCAGTGTTTGGCTTGTGGGGAGGCTTTTGACTATTGTTTCATTACAATTTTATTAGTCATAATGTGCTCAGATTTCTATTTCTGCCTGACTAGTCTCATAATGATTTCAATTTCTAAGAATGTATCATTTTCTTCTAGTTTCTTAGGTTCTCTCTCTTCATATGAATGACACAATACATTCAAAGTTCTACTATTAGAAAACGACTTCAACTGAGTTCAGTATCCAGGAAAATAATACTTCAAATCTGAAAACTTAAACAACCTTTCTGATCTTGACAAAATGGCCCAACAAAAGCAGTTGGTTAGTGAGCTGGAGTCATAGTACAACAGATCAGCATTTGCCATGCATGTGATCAACTCAGATCCAATTCCCAACACCACAAACCAGCTCTGCACTACCAGGGATAATTCCTGAGTGCTGAGCTAAGAGTGCCCCGAGCATCACCAGCTGTAGAACAACCTCCACGCCCCCAAAATTGGCTAGGAGTGCCATCTGCCCATTTGTGAGAAAATAAACAAAAGAATATAAAACTAACAATCTCCAATGCATCTATGCAGTAAACTTTTTTTTTCTCTTTTGGGTCACACCGGCGATGCTCAGGGGTTCCACCTGGCTCTGCACTCAGGAATTACTCCTGGCGGTGCTCGGAGGACCATATGGGATGCCAGGGATCGAACCCTGGCCGGCACGGGCCGGCCCCGTGCAAGGCAAATGCCCTACCCGCTGGGCTATCGCTCTGGCCCCCTATGCAGTAAACTCTTAAGTGTGCTCTTAAGCACCCTAAGAGATACAGAAATTGACTAGAGAGCGAATGGGTACTACAGATGTGTACACTGACAACAGGCTAAACAAAGTTCTATAGACCAGAGAAATAAGGTATACTCCACACAGTGCAGTTTTCCAGAAAACTTAGTAAGGATTAAGATTCACTGAACAAATCTCACACACTGGTTACCTATATACCTGTCATCACTGACCCCCCCAAAAAAAAAAAAAAAACACAAAAGTGAATAGCCTTTGATTGTTGGGCACAGTTATAAAACTGCAAAGGTGACAGAGAAGGCAATTGAAACTATTTCCCAAAACACAAAGACTGAATCTGTTTATTGGGAAATCTTCCCTGGGAAAAAATGATCAAATTGAAAGGACATTAAAATTTATGGGAAAAAAAATAAAGAGCACCAGTAAGGCAAAACATATGACTAAGTATGAAAAGTATAAATAAAATATATTTTGTTCATAATTTTACTTTTTATTTCTGATTTTAAAAACAATGGAATAAAGCAACTCTAGGGGCCAAAGCCACAGAGCAACAGGTAGGACATTTGCCTTGCATGAGGCCAACCCAGATTTAATTCCCAGCACACAATATACCCCTCCTAACTTTTCCCTGAGCCAAGAGTAAGCCCTTAGCATTGCGGGGTGTTGTCCAAAAAGCAGACAGATAAGAACACTGTACTGACGGACTTCCAAGATTTGAAGTATAATCTGTATGACAAAGGAGTAGGACAATGGAAGAGAAGACAAGTTATATACAAGCAATGTTTGTATATATTACATAGATGGGTACAAACTCCTAGAGTAGCCACCAAGAAGCAGTCTCAAATAATATAGTAAAATAAGCAACAGCTTACCAGGCATTAAAATATCTACTTAAAAGAGTGGAACAACATAAGAAACAGAAGAAATGAACACTCAAAAGACAGAGAGACAGGCAGTATATATTTTAACCCTGCTACAGTTACATGTTCTATAAGAGATAAATTTCAAGGGCAGGAGGGATAGTCCAGCAGGTAGGGCGTTGCCTTGCACGCAGCCAACCTGGGTTCTATCCTGGCATCCCACATGGTCCCCTTGAGCAACACCAGGAGGATTTCCTGAGTTCAGAGTCAGGAGTCACACCTCAGGCCAACTCAGCATCGCGGATGTGACCATAAAAAAGCAAAAAAAAAAAAAAAAAAAAGACAAATTTCAAGGTATGCATATTATAAAACTTATGAAAATACATATAAAATTAATAACCACAACAGAGATAGAGTATAACCAACTGACAGAGATTAATAAATTTAGCACAGTTGCTGAACACAAAATTACGCTGCAAACCTGTTGAAATTTCTATACACTAAAAATGACGGTCCAGAAAGAAAATAAAGAAAACAAATCCACTTACAGTAACATAACAATAATAAAACATGCAGATAAATTACTTTTTTTTCTTCTTCTTCTTCTTCTTCTTTTTTTTTTTTTTGCTTTTTTGGGTCACACCCGGCAATGCTCAAGGGTCAAGGGTTACTCCTGGCTCTGCACTCAGGAATTACTCCTGGCACTGCGTGGGGGACCATATGGGATGCTGGGGATCGAACCTGGGTCGGCTGCATGCAAGGCAAACGCCCTACCCCCTGTGCTATCACTCCAGTCCCTAAATTTTACTAAGAAGGCAAAAAGCATTGTACTAAAAATTTGTACAAAATATAAAGGAAAAAGCAAATGAAAAAACAACCACATTCACAAGATGGAAACAATATTGTTAAGACATCAAAACTACCCAGATGCTGAAAATTGCCCCTCAATATTGCCACTGGCATTTTTTTTACAGAAATAGAAAAATCCTTCCTAAAATCTTATGAGATCTCAAGAGCCCTGAAACAGTCAAAACAATGAAAGGCAATGTAGCAGCTGTCATATTTCCTGATTTCAAGACTTATTAACAGTTACAGCAATCAGAATAATGTACTACTGGCATAACAACTAATGTAATACCCAGGAAGAAATTTTCATGTATGTTCCAATAATTTCTTGTATGGGTGCCAAGATCAGTCAGTCAATCAAGGACAGTATTTTCAACAAATGGTAATCTTAAAAAAATGGACATCCAAAATCATGTTCAACTCACATCTTGCATTATATTATAAAAACAAATCAACTCAAAATGAATCATATCTAAATATTAACAACTAAAACTATAAAATTAGGTTAACGGAAAACAGAAATCTTCATGACACTGGATTTAGTAATGATTGCTTGGTCATGATATCAAAGCACAGGCAATAAGGAAAAAATAGATACACTAAATTACATCAAAATTTGAAAGTTCTGAATCAGAGAAAATTCGACAGGCTGGTGTAGATGATCTGCATGCAAGAGGCTCAGGTTTGACCCCAAGCATTATATAGTACTCCAAGGATAAGGAGGAGCAATACTCCTGAGCATCTCCAGGTGTGGCCCCCCCCAAAAAGGAAAAAAAAATCAGAACTTCTGTCCATCAAAAGGCATAATCATAAAAAGAAGTCCATGGAGAAAGTACCTGTGAATCATATAACTTATAAACTAAGAAATGAGCAAAAACCTCGGATATCTTTCTTTGAAAAAATACTGAAATGGTGAGTAAACAGATGAAAAGACATTTGCACGCCTATGTTCACTGCAGCATTATTGACAATAGCCAAAATCTTCAAACAACCCAAATGTCCACAATCAAATAACTGGATAAAAAAACTGTGGTACATATACATAATGGAATACTGCTTGGCTGTAAGAAAAAAGGAAATCATGAAATTTGCTACCACCTGAATGAAGCTGGAGAGTAGCATGCTGAGTGAAGCTCCGCCAGAGAGGAACAGACACAGAATGATCGCTCTCATATCTAGGATATGCTGAACACAATGGGGGAATAACAATTGCCCAAATGCAACAGAAATCGAGAGCTTGTCTTCACTAGGAAGTCAACCACTGGGGAAGGGAAGGTGGGTGAGGAACTCTGGGATAATGGTGGCGGGAAGCAGACACTGGATGGAGAGTGTGGTGCTGGAATAGTTCATGTATGAAGTCATATAAATAAGTTTGTAATCCACAGTGCCTAAAATAAAAAAAATATAAGCTTTACTATCAAGATGGTAAAAATTAAACAAGCCAAATCAAACATATCTGCTCAATATGTCACATTGATTTTAAATGTTTACATTGCATAAAAAAATAGAAAAAATCCAGGTTATTTAATATTGCACTGCTTTCCGGCATATACTATTTTTTTAAGATTTCAGAATCTGAAATGTCTAATATTAGTTTTCAATATCAAAGATCTTTTTCACTTACATTGTACATTTTTTAAACTAGAAGGGGAAAATACATGAAACATCTTAGGAACTCATCCTCAATGCTCTCAATCTATTTCTATGTATACTACTAAAGGAAATATTACAATTTCTACAGATGAAAAGATTGGCTTAAAAATTATATGATCATCTTAATGTCACACTCCTAGAAAATGCAAGGCATCAGTGTTGCTCAGTAAGTGAGCCTACAAATATTCTACTCTATCTCAAAAAATAGTTTAAAAAAAAGCTAAACATCCACGATGTTTCAGGCACTGTGCTAAAATTGGGAACTACTAGAGCTCATACATCAGTTGAAAAGCTACTTAAAGGCAGAAATTATGTTTACTGTTGTGTTTCTGTCAGAAGTATTAAAGAGAAAATATAGCAATAGACACAGCAGTGCTACTGGGCCTACTTCCCTCAGTCTCCTCCTACAGATCTCTAGTCCAGTATACCAGCATCCAGGTATACTGCCCAGTCACGTGACTGCCAACTCCTTTAGAGAAACCAACCACCAACCAGTCCAAAATAAAAAGGATATAGCCCGGCTACGTTGGAAGGTGGCAGACAGGAGATAGGCATGTCTACAGCCCCAAGGCTCTTCCCGTGGGCCCTGGATGGAGGATGGTCTGACATAGGAAAAGACTGGGGCCCCTGGGATGAACCCAGAGACCCAGCAGAGACTGACAAGCTACCTGTGGTGTATTCGATATGCCAAAAACAGTAACAATAGAGATGAACTGGACAATGGACAGACCAGACGCATGCTGCCTGGCCCACGTGGAGCAGCCAATGGAGTCTCTGAGGAATCGGTTGGGCTCCAAGCCCAATGTAGCTCCTAGGGTAAAGCAGTCATGTGGGGGAAGCGGTGTTTGCCAGAATTGGAGCGGGGATTTGGGCTCCTCCCTCTCTATACAGGTGGGTATCGCTAAGGGCTCGCAGCCTCCGCAACCAGATGAACTGGACAAGGGGCAGACCAGACGTAAAGCTGTGACGGCGCGGCTGTGCAAGAGGCTTAGATAACAACATAGGCTAGGACCAGGTCCTTCCCAGGATCTTTAACATCTGTACACCATAATGAACATTGTAGTTGTAACAAACTGGGGAGGTTGATGGGTAATGAGGAACTATAATGTCACACTAGAACTCACTACTGATAGATAGATAGATAGATAGATAGATAGATAGATAGATAGATAGATAGATAGATAGATAGATAGATAGATAGATAGATAGATAGACTTGCATCATAAACCGTAAGGCAAGTCACAAAGTATAAAAAGAGAGAGAAATACAGAGACAGAAATAGAAAGAGAGAAAGATAAGGTGCCTGCTCTAGGGGCAGGCTGGGGTTGGGTGGGAGGGAGCGTTGGGACATTGGTGGTGGGAGTGGGGCACTGGTGGAGGGCTGGGTGCTGAACACTGTATGACAGAGACCCAATTGTGAACATCCTTGAAGTCATGATATCTCACGGTGGTATAATAAATTTATTTTTAAAATGGATATAAGTTCCGAGGGCAAGAGTGATAGCAGAGTGAGTAGGGTGTTTGCCTTGTACGCAGCCAACCCGGGTTCGATAAGCAGTATCCCATACGGTCCCCTGAGCACTGCCAGGAGTAACTCCCTGAGTTCAGAGCCAGGAGTAACCCAAAAAAAAAAAAAAAAAAAAAAAAAAAGAAAAAGATATAGGTTCTAAAACTATAGGACAAGGACAGAACCACCAAATATGCACAAGTTCATGTCCTAAGTTTCCCTATCAGCCCACCAAAGTCTGTAACAAGGAAAGAAAGGCAAAATGACCTATCGGGGCAAGTGATAGTACAGTGGGTAGGGTGTTTGTCTTGTATGCAGCCGATCTAGGTCTGCTTCCTGACATCCCATATAATCCCCAAGCACTTCCAGGAGTGATTCCTGAGTGCAGAGCCAGGAGTAAACACTGAGCACTGCTGGTGTGATCCAAAAAAAAAAAAAAAAAAAAAAAAAATATATATATATATATATATATATATATATCCCTTAACTAAAGGGGTCATGACTGAGGTTAGAGTTCAGGGTAAGGTCCAAATGAAAGTATTATATACTATGTCTTCTACATCAAAGTGTAAGGTATCTGTCAATTAAATGGGTTTTAATTTGTTGATACCCAACAAAATGTCATATAAATGAGTGATGCTTCCAGTAACCCCACGGTGAAGGACCTACTCTTTTCAATTCAAACCCACAGACAGTGGCAGATAACTATCTTGTTTGTTGTCGGTTTGGGGGCCTAACCCAGTGGTGCTCAGGGTAAACTCCTAGCTCTGTGCTCAAGGATCACTTCTGTAGGGGTTCAGGGGACGGTATGTGGTGGTGGGGACTGAACCTGGGTCAAGACAGCACCCTCACTCTACAATTACTCCTACTCCAGACAGCATTTTAAGAAAAGCAGTAAGCCAGAGAGAGAGCAAAATGCAAGGCCCTTGCCTTGCACTCAGCTGATTGTTCAAAGCCCCAGCACCACAAATGGTCCCCCAGATGGTCTAGAGACAAACGGTCGAGAATACAACTGAGTGGCTGGGGGAAAGTGAAAGAGCTTAAAGCAGGATTTCTTAAACTTTTTTTCCACTCACAATCCCATTTTACATTTTCAATAAAAAAAATACAACATGATATATGCCTGCCAAGGGGTAGGCTGGAGGTGGGGGTGAGAGAGAACCTTAGTGGAAGAAAGCAGATGTTGGTGGTGGGAACTGGTATCCAAACATTGTGTGTCTGAAACAAGTCTGTTATGTACAACTTTGTATATCATGGTGTCCTAAAATTTTTTTTAATATAACATGTATAGGCAATGCCAGAAACATACTGGATTCATTGTGAAATTTTGATTAAAATTCTGGTTGTTGATTGTTCAGAAACTTTTTACTGTGGCCAAAATTTAGGAGACCCACATATTCAGTTATGCAACCCAGGGCTTAAGAAGCTAGGTCTATAGGACCAAAGAACTAAAAGACTAGTCTAATTGCCTGGTATGCTGGAGGCTTGGGTTTGATCACGGTACCCATTTTTCTCCCAAGCACTGCAGGGAGTAGTCTCTTACGCACCACCATTCCAAAAACAAACAAAAAGTACTAACCAAAATAAGGAGGGCCTACCTTGCAAGCATACAGGCATTAATTTAAATCCTTAGTGTCCTACATGCACCAAGCACAATTCCAGAAATCTTGCGGTTTAAGCCAGAAGTCTCTGTTGTTTTGCATCCTGGTATCACAAGTGATTCCTGACTACACCAGTCAGATGTGCGTGAGCACCACGAAGAAAGGAATGCGACCCTGAGCGAACACTGTAACTAGAATGCTGTGCTAGCCATGCTGTTCAACCCTGATGAACGTATGATGAGCACTGCAGCCACCCCTGATGAATGTTACAACCACAATTTATCTGTCCCACCTAAGGGTGTGTACCCCAGAGAGCCCATAAGCAAGTGCCACAACTGAAACAGTACAAACCTCAGTGTGTTGTTCAGCCAAGTGTGCAAGCACCGCAACCTGATGCACAACCCTGGCATGCACAGCTAAAATATGTACCACAGTGTGTGCAACCACAGATCATAGCAACAACAAAAACAAACAGAAGGGGGAAGAAGGGAAGCAAAAAGGGATAGGAAAGAAGAGTATACTTTGACTGTTGAGACTAGGTAATAAGAGATCATTTTCAGTTGGTTTGGTCTGAAAACGCAGAACCTGAAAACCCAGACACAAGCTTGAGGGAGCACAGATACCCAGGAAAAGAACCGGATACCCAAGCATAAGTCCTGGTCAAGCTCCCAGAAGTCAGCAAGCACCTATCTAACAACATGCTAATTATCCAACTAAGCCAGCTTCAATCAAATTGACCTAGCTAAATTCTGCTTGGAGCAGAAATGAGTCTTCTGTGCCAGAATCCAAATGACAAGATTCACGAGCAAAAAGCTACTAGATTTAGGAATAGTATTTACATACCAGTAGGAAATCAGAATGGACCAATTACAGTATTTTTTTAAATACAGTAAAAGTAACTGAAAACTAAAACTTTAAAGTCTATACAAAATACTTTCATTATTAAATAGAAATCTATCTCGTAACAATTCTTTTACTGAAAGCTCTTCAACAAAATCGACAAAGCTTTATACAAAAAAGCCCTGGTCATACAAAATTATCAAGCAATTAACAACTCAAAAAGCATTTTTAAAAAAGTTGTTTTTATTGAGTCACTTTGAGACACAGTACAAAGTTGTTTACAATTGAATTTCAGTCACACAATGCTCTAACACTATCTCTTCACCACTGCACATCTCCCCACCACGTCCCTTTCTCCTCTGGCCTCAGCCTCCACCCCACCCGCCCCCCAGCCGCTTCTATGGCAGACACTTTTCTTTTTTCATGGATACTGAGGATCCTTTTACACTTATCATATGAAGTGGATTGTTCTCAAATGCACCAGGTACTTCACTATACTCTTATTATTCAATGCCTTGGATGTAATTAAAATGCTAAATATAAGTTAAACAACTTAGCTTGATTCTGTAACATCATATTCAATAGAAGTACCTGCAGCCCTTCTAAACTAAAGTTGGCAATATAAATTCAAAAGGATTAGATTCCCACAGGACAGAAATATCAAACTATGGGCAAAAAGTCATACAGGGAAAAAAGAAAAAATCAAACATAGCCAACAGTTTGTTTTGTTTTGAGTCTGGGGAGGCACTCCCAGCTGTCCTCAGGGCTTACTCCTGTCTCTATACTCAGGGGTCATTCCTGAAGGTGAAAGATAGCGAAAGATTTGCTAAAAGAATCATCTCTTTATATTTATAGTAGTTATTTCACAATGACTTGAGAGTTGACTACAACAAAATCTCATATAATCATGTGAAAATCAACCACATGAAACATGAGTATACAGTTCTGGATCTGCACACTGATTGCTAATGTACAAGCAACATTTTCTAAAGTCCTTGTAAATTTTCTATTCAATTATTAATGATCTGCTAAAAATGCTGAATTACAATGTCAAAATAAATTTCACATTCATTGTAAATTATGTATTGTATAGCAATCAAATCTGAATCATTTCCTGAATCAAATTTACTTACCTGAGGTTTTTTTTATACTATTTTTATATTTTATAACTCTTTTCTATTTATAGACTACACCACTTTTGGGCGCTGGAGGAGTGGGAAGATCACACCCGAGAGTGCTCAGGGCTTACTCCTGGACGTGTATATGGTCAGCGGGCAGCTATGTGTTGTTGGGTGACAAGCCCTATTGACCTTCTGCTTCTGCTACATTTAGCATACGTTAAGAGCTGCTCCCTGCCTTCAGGGACTCTCCAGAGCAGACACAATGGAGCATGGGCAGAACTGGATTGATTTCATAATTTTGATATGGAAAAATACCGACAGAAGAGCCTGGCATTTCAACGTCAGACATCCTGTCCTGGATTAAACAAGAGGAAGAGCCTCCGGCCGGGGCCCCTCCAAAGCCGAAGGAGAGTGAAGAACGGTCATCAAAGCCGAAGGCCTGACCTGGGCCTCCTTGTGCCCCGAGGGTCCTGCCACCTTCTCTTCCCCACCTGCTACCACAGCCAAGGACACCTTCCCAGATGTGGCTTTCAAAAGCCCGCAGTCTGCGCCCATGGCACCTTTTGGACATCTGGCCCCTGAGCTGACTGAAGGCCCCAAGGGCCAGGCGACCTTCACTCAGCTGGGGAGCCTGCTCCCCACTCCGGCTGCCGAGCAGGTGCTCTCCTGCCCCCACTGTGGCAAGGGCCTCAGCCAGGACTCGCTGCTGAACCACCAATGTGGCCACACGACTGGGCTCACCCTGCCCTGCACGCAGTGTCCCAAGCACTTCCCTCGCAGCCTGACCCGGGGAGCAGCGCCCAGGCCCCTAGCAACCGGGGTGCCCCCGACATGCCCGCACTGTGCCCCGACCTTCACCCACCCATCCCGGCTCACCTACCACCTGAGGGTGCACAACAGCACCGAGCGCCCTGACTGCCCCAAATGCTTTGCAGACCAGGCGCGCCTCGCCAACCACCGCGGCGGCTCTGCAGTGCGGGCGCAGCTTCAGCCACAAGCTCAGTCTCCTGTTGCACCAGCGCGGCCACGCCCAGGAGCGGCCCTTCTCCTGCCCCAGTGCGGCATCGACTTCCACGACCACTCTGCGCCCATCCGCCACCAGATGATCCACGCTGGCGGCGCCGTACCCGTGCACGGTGTGCAGCAAGAGCTTCATGCGCAAGGGAGCACCTGCTCAACCGTCGGCTGCACACAGGCGAAGCGCCCCTTCCACTGCGCGACTGCGGCCAGAGCTTCATCCACAAGCACCACCTCAAGAGGCACCACGCATCCACACGGGCGAGCGGCCCTACCCCTGCGCCGCGGCGGCAAGCGCTTCCGCTTCAAGCAGACGCTCAAGGACCACCTGCTCTTGGGCCACAGTAGGGGCTGCAGCGGGGTCAGTGAGCCTGCGGGACAGCCGCCAGACCCATCGGGGCCCCTCCTGGCCGGTCTTGAGCCCTCCGGTCTGAGTGTGAGCCCGAAGGCCTAGAGACCGCCCCCTGGTATGGGGAAGGGAGTGCGGGAGTTTTGTGAGCCTCCCTGGTTTGGGGGTAACCCACGCCCACAGCCCCTCCAACCACATCCCCAGGAGTGACCGTGCACTGGACCGGCCTCTTTGGGGCCCCCTGCACTCACTGGACCAACCGCCCATTTGACATTTCCCACCCTTCGCAGAACACCCCATTTGAACCCAAGAGAGCTGGAAAGATGTCCACACCCTCATCTTTCCATGGCAGCCACCCCGCCACCAAGAGGCCTGCCAGTGATCTGGTCAGCGAGAGTTGGTTCACCGCAGCTCTAGGAAAGCTTGGGGGCTGGGGTGAACGTCCCCAACCGTGGGCTTGGCAAGGCGCAGGCTGGTGAGAGTTGCTTAGGAATTCCTGGAGTTCATGGAACAAACGCCCACCTGTGCCTGTTTCTGCCCCACTCCACTGGCCCCCAGTGAGCATCTGTCTGCATGCGCCCAAAGGACCACCGGCTCCCAGACCCTGACGCAGGACTGGCTACCTTCTGGGGTTCCCTCGGCTGGTTCTCCTCTTCCGCAATTGTGACATGGGGGACAAGAGACTGGAGTCTAAGGCTCCTTAAGGAAGATTGTTCATGATGCACTCAGCAGCTGAAGCTGCTGGAAACCTTGTGGTCAGGTCCTGCTTTAAAGCCCAGAGTGTGAAGCCAGAGACACCAGGAACTGTGCAGCCGTGTTGGTGTTCCTTCGGCATTTCCACATCTGATCTTCCCCAGCCGCCTGTCCGATGTTCCCGTCTAGCTCTTTCCTCCAGGCCTGTGGCCTCTGGTTCTCACTCCTGCAGCGGTGGGAGCCGAGTCAGGCTTCTGCTTCCCACAGCCTTCAAGGCCCTGCCCGCCACCTGGCTTTCCATAGGCCCTCAAGAACGAGGCTCGCCAGTGGTCACCTCGCACTAAGCACCTCTCCTGACCTGGCCTCTTGTTTTGCTTTTAGGGCCAGACCTCGGCCAACACGTGTCCCCTTATCCGGGTCCTTTGGTCACCAGGTGCTGTCAAGCCTGGGCCTGTTCCCTAAGTGGCCCTGCAGTGGGGTATAAGTACTTTTTCTTTATAGATCTCAAGTTTTCAGCTGCAAAATGAGGCCGGGAAAGGAAAAACACGGAGCCTCATGAAATAAAGTATTAAAAAAATGAATCATGAATGTTGCTTGCTCCAGTACAATACTCTTTTTACCCCACAGGTCTCCACTGGGGACACACATATAGATCTCCCAAGAGTTCTTACTTGGCCTGGATGGATCAACCATAATGTAATCAGTTTTGCTAGTTCAAAGAGACATACCAGTGTGCCTCTGGGCAAACAACGTGTTTCTGATTCTAAAGGTTATGCCAAAGTAAATCATTCTGTCCATACGGAATAATCCATAGTCCATACGGGTTATGGACCTTAGTGGGGATCTAATATGGACCTTAGTGGTGATCTGGTTTGCTGGAATTAGCTGGCTATATATTCATGGTAGGAAGTATTAATACCATTCTCTACAAATTACATTCTGAACTGCTTTATGCCGCGCCTCCCCATTCTGCTTGTAAGATTTGTATTTAGGAAGTCAGCTCTGGCACAGCAGTATTTGTGAAGCTTGAGCCAAAGGGCCCCCTGAAGAGCTGCACTTCTATACAGTCATTCACCTGGCTTTGTCCCTAGACAGCCAGCCCAGGAGGGGCTGGGCTGGGACCTTTGGCAGGCTTCTGAGTTTGGCTCTCTCCCCGCTGGGCTCTCAGCCCCTTTGGATTCCTTTCTGCCTACTTGCTGTTTGGGTCTAAGCACATGGTAACGGCCATCTTGTCTTTAAAAAATCTTTGGATTTTAACCCAACCATGTGGCACGGCCCAGCTAGGAACTAAAGTTTGGGGTTTTCCTGATATTGGATTGTATACCAGAACCTATGTGAATAAAAGCCTTTTGGAACTTCGCTGGATTCACAAGTCTTTGTCTTTATCTGCTGGCCACAGATCCACTGGGGCAGAAAGGGATCCTGTTTTGCTCCCATGTATTGTTAGGGAACGCAGCTGCACCCCAGCACAAAGCTGAGCAGTGAAGCGGTTTCCGACAATGTGTACGGCAAGCAGTTTAACCTCTGGACTTTCTATCATTTAAAGTATTAACAGTGGGCCAGAGAGAGCACCCAACAGGTTGGAGTGCATGCCTGCACACAGGGGTCCAGGTATCTAATTTCAGCACCTCTCAGGGAGTTGCCCTTAAGCACTACTTCAGGAAAATAAAAACAAAGTACTGGTGGGGAAGGCAGGGAATACAATAAGGATCACAAAGGAGTTCCATAATCCCGAGCCTTCAATACACCTATTTGTTCATGGAAACAGGTAACTACTTCAGAGATAGTAGTAGATGCTAGAGATAAAAAGAAACATAATTTTTTATATTATGTCTTAACTAGCTGGTTCTTTCCATATCTCTCTTTCCATTTTTAAATTCTGTTATTTAGTCATCTCCATGAAAGACCAGCATAATAGGATATTTCTCAATGACCAAAACCAACATTAATATCCATCTTGTTGAGTACCACCATTGAATGGGGGGAGGGGCGAAGGACACAAAGTTTTAGCTTTGATTAATGAAGGCCAGTCTTACAGTATATATTATTACCTTTGGTCTTTCCTGCTATTCCTTTCATCTGTAGTACTGGTTACAGTGCAACAATGTCAGAACGCATTCTAAAAGAGACTCATGCAAAACTTTAAGCATTGTAAGCTTTTACTATTTAATATAATTAACATGAAAATATTTTTAAATTCCTTCCCCAAAATTCCAGAAATTCTAACTAAGTTACACAATGTCAAACCAAAGGTCAATGGTAACAGAAAAAATAAGGTGAAAAAAGGAAAGATAATAATAATGGGCCAGGGCCGGAGCGATAGCCCAGCAGGTAGGGCATTTGCCTTGCACGCAGCCGCCCCATGCAGGCCCGGTTCGATCCCCGGCATCCCATATGGTCCCCCGAGCACCGCCAGGAGTAATTCCTGAGTGCAGAGCCAGCAGAAACCCCTGAGCATTGCTGGGTGTGACCCAAAAAGCAAAAAAATAAATAAATAAATAAATAAATAAATAAATAAATAAATAATGGGCCAGAGCGAAAGTACAGTGGGTAGGATGTTTGCCTTGCACACAGCCAATCCGGGCTCGATCCCTGGCATCACATATGGTTCCCAAGTCTGCCAGGAGTTATCCCCAAACACAAAGCCAGGAGTAAGCCCTGACCACTGTCAGTGTGACCCAAAAATTTAAAAAAAAAGATGATGATAATGAGATACAATCTAGACCTGAATTTCTAAAATTTTTGGGTTGCAACTCCATGCAGGATCGCCTACCTGAATATGGAAATGGCGAAAAGGTTTGATAATGGTGGGATGTTTCTCAATAACCAATGAAAAAAACAATTAGAAACCAAACATGTAATTAAAGAAATCTTGATGTCTCTATTGGCAGCACTAAGGTGAAAATGAGAACAAATTAGAAAAAATGTTAAAGTCCTGATGTACTTTCCTAACTTGTATCACTTGTATCACTCGTCTTCCCGCTGTTCATCAATTTGCTCGGCAGGCCCCAGTAACATCTCCATATGACCTAATCGCTTTTCTAACAATTTTTAGAAAATGGTATCCAGAGCTGAGAGTAGTAGGCAATAAGTAGTGATTCAGACAAACAGAATTTTAGATGAGTGGTATCCCAGCAATCAGGAAAACACAGTATGGACACGTGTCAAATTTTATGGCTCCTGACGAAAGGCTTATAGCAAATAGTAGAGGTTCTAGCAACAAAATGGAGAGGGACAGAGAAGAGGGGAAAAAAGGGAGGGAAGGAGGGAGGGAGGGAGGGAGGGAGGATGAAGGGAGGGAGGGAGGGAAGGAGGGAAGGAGGGAGGGAGGGAGGGAGGGAGGGAGGGGAGGGAGGGAGGGAAGGAAGGAAGGAAGGAAGGAAGGAAGGAAGGAAGGAAGGAAGGAAGGAAGGAAGGAAGGAAGGAAGGAAGGAAGGAAGGAAGGAAGGAAGGAAGGAAGGAAGGAGGAAGACAGAGCAGTGTCAAAAGATAGACTCTAACCTACTTTCAAAACCTGAATGTCATTTTTTAAGTTGTAAAAGTCTGGAAATAACAGCTTTTTTAGTCTCGAATTCTTCATTTAGAAAGGGGAACACATTACCTTAGCCAAAGGGTTGCTGAGGAAATTAAAATTGAGGGCACACTGAAATATATAGTTCAAAAAAACATTTACGTTTCCTCCTTCCTACCAGTTTTTATCTAAGTTACTGAAACAAGGAAATCTTTCATTTCCCCACAAAATCAAAAGACTTCTCCAACTCAACAAAGAAGGTTGTTAATGCAAAATGACTCACGAGAGCACTAGTTCATAAGGAAGAAAAGTAAGTAAAATTAATTACACAAGGAAAAATAATTAAAAATAAACTACCCAAAGTTTTAAAATATCCACTAATCTCATAGTGTACTTGTGTGTGTAGGTGTGTGTATACACACACATATATTCTAGATCTTGGACCACGTCTAGCTGATGTTTATGGCTTACTTCTGGATCTGTACTTAGGGTTTACACCTGAAGGATTCAGGGGACCATAAGGAGTTCTGGAGATTGTAGACAGGCTGTGTGCTGTCCCTTTAAAAAAAACTTTATTAAATATCATGGTTTACATAGTTGTTCATAATACAGTTGTTTAGGGTATTTTATAGTCCAATACCAATCCCACCACTAGAGTGACCTCCCTCATCACTGTCCTCATTTTCCGAATCACCCCACATTGGCCCCCTTAGCAAGCACAAAATAATTTATTTTAAATTGCTTGTTACAACTAATTGGATAATGGACTTATCAAAAAGTATCTCAGTAAAAGAAAATTTGTGAAATTTTATTTCACTGTGGGATTTAGTGAAATCCTTGTCTGAAGGTTTGCTAAGCTGTTTGTTGCTGAGTCTTCAGTGTTATTGTTTTAGTTTATTGACCTTAGTTGGCATCTATGTTACTTTTTACATCTCATTTAATGTGCTCCTACTGGGATGTATTGTGGAATTTGAAGTGTCATATTTGGCATGTGTGGCCATACACTCCAGGAGCTGTTGAACTGTGCTGATGAGTTTACATGGCACCAGCTGTTGGATGTGGTATGGCCTCTGGGCTCCCAAAAGTACAGGGTGGAGGGCAGTAGGAGGCTGCGCTCCCCACTCCAAGAAGATCCCAAAGTTCTCAGTCTAAAAGTTTGGTGTCTACAGAGATTAGTTTTGTAGCAGAGGAAGTGAGTTATTGGCATGGGGGCAGCTGTGGAATGTAGGTGTGGCTACTGGGGCCTTAGCAAGGCAACAGCTCAGCCCACCCCCTCCAGAGAGCACCCTAGAGTTTTCAGCAGAGACCAGCGTACCCGTGAATTTTAGCATTGGCTTGCATCTCCTTGGAGATTTAGTTGTGAATCTGTATAGTTGGGTTGATGGATGCGTTACATGGTGCTGCTGCAGGGTGTGGGTGTCGCTGCTCTTTTTGATAGCTTGTTTTGCTTTGCATTTCCCTGATGACTAGTGATGCACAGAATTTCTTCATATACCATTGGCCATTTGGATATTTCCCTGAGGGAGTTTCTGTTTATTTCTTCTCCCCATTTTTTAATAGGGTTGGATGATTTTTTTTTAGTTCTACCAGTGCTTTATAAATCTTGACTATAACCCCTTTGTCAAATGAATGATGGGGTATCAATTGTATTCTGTTCATTGTTTCCTTTGAAGAGCGGAAGCTTATTTTATTGCCCTTTGGGTCACATCCGGTGATACTCATGGGTTACTCCTGGCTCTGCACTCAGGAATTACTCCTGGCGGTGCTCGGTGGACCATATGGGATGCTGGGGATCGAACCCAGGCCAGCATGGGCCAGCCACGTGCAAGGCAAACGCTCTACCCGTTGGACTATCGCTCTGGCCCCGGAAGCTTATTTTAATGTAGTCTCATTTGTATCTTTGCTTACACTTGCATCGGTGGTGCTGCCTCCTTAAAATGCCTTTTAGCTTCAACGCCATTGAGTTTTTTAACCTGTTTTCCTCTGTCTATAGTGTGGAATCAGGTCTTATATTAAGGTCCGAAGTCCGTTTTGATTTTACTTTAGTGCATGACATTAGAAAGTTTTCTCACCACCACTCGTTGAAGATGCTCTCCCTGCTCCATTTCTTTATTTTATTTTATCTTTTGATTGTTTATAGATTAACTGTCCATATATCTGAGTAACAGTCTCTGAATTCTCATTTCTATTCCACTGATCTGAGAATCTGTCCTAATTCCAATTCCAGTACCACTGTTTTAAATATTACCACTCTGTATAGTCTGAAGTTGGGAAAAAAGATGCCCCTCACATTTTTCCAAGGACAGCTTTAGCTATTTGGGGGATTGCCAATGATGTTATTGTTCCATATGAATTTAGGAAGCAGATCTTTGAAAAATGCCATGGTTATCTTATCAGATCTACTGTGCTAAATTTATATAATGCTTTGGAGAGTATTATATTTACGATGTCAATCCTATTAGCTGGGATGTGTTTCCATTTCTTCCTGTCCTTTGCTATTTTAGTGTTGTTTCGTAGTTTTCTTTGTATAGGTCTTCCACCACTTTTGTTGAGTTGATTCCTAGGTGTCTGATTTTCTCAGGCACAATTGTGAATGGGATTTTTTTTTCATTTCTCTCTTCTATTTCAATTATTTGCCTAGAAAAAGGCCATTGACATTTTTGTTGGTTTTGTTTGTATTCTGCCACTTCACAAGTCTATTGTTCCTAGGAGGTTTTTTGTGGTCTTAGTATCATGTCATCCACAGTGAAAGCTTGACTTCTTCACCTAGTTGAATAACCTAAGTATTTTTTTCTTATCTAATTGCTATAGCAAGAACTTCCAATATTACAATGACTGTAAGTGATGAGAATGGGCAACCTTGTCTCATGCCTTATCCTAGAAGGAAGGGTTTCAGTTTTTCACCACTATGTTCTCTCTGGACTTGTGGCATATAGTTTTGACTATGTTGAGAATTCCTTCAACTCTCATTTTCAGGGTTTTTATCATGAATGGCTACTGGGACTTGTCACATACTTTCTGTGCATCTCCTGATTAACCATATGATTCTTATTTTTCCTTATATTCATATGGTGCATTATATTAAGTAGTGTGTGATAAGGCATCTTTGCATCCCCAAAATGATTCCCACTTAGGTTTTTTTTTTCTTTGAATAGCAGTATCTTCTTTTTTTTTAATTAAACATTTTATTATACCACCGTGAGATATACAATTACAATGTTGTTCATGTTTGGAGGTTTCAGTCACATAGTGTTCCAGCACCCGCCCTCCACCAGTGCCCATTTCCCACCACCAATGTCCCCAATTCCCCTCCCCCTCCCATAGCCTGCCCAAATGGCAGGTTCTTTATCTCTTTTCTCTCTCCTCTCTCTCTCTTTCCCTTCTCTTACACTTGTGGGTTGCACTACATACACCTAGAAGCCATCATGTGCATTTTTTGGCCTGTATTTAATACTCAGTTCTATGTTGGTATCAGACCTTTTGACATTTATTCACACATGTTCCCTTCTCTATCTTACCTGACTCCCACACGTTTGTGGTAATTTCCACTTTTGGTAAGATCACCTGATATATTTATGTCATGCAAATAAATGCAGTCATTCTATGTCTCTCTCTTTCCTTCTGACTTATTTCACTCAACATGATCCTTTCCATGTCCATCCATTTATAGGCAAATTTCATAACTTCATTTTTCCTAACAGCTGCATAGTATTCCATTGTGTAGATGTACCACAGTTTCTTTACCCAGTCATCAGTTCTCGGGCATACTGGTTGTTTCCAGGTTCTGGCTATTGTAAATAGTGCTGCTATGAAAATAAAAGTGCGGACTGTGTTTCCGCTGTGTGTTTTTGGCTTCCCAGGGTATATTCCCAGGAGTGGTATGGCTGGGTCAAAAGGGAGCTCAATTTCTAGTCTTTGGAGGAATTAGAGAACCCTAAACTCTCGACCCCAAGACTCTTAGAAACAATAGATATATAGTATAGTAGAGTGGCAGGGTACAAAATCAATACCCAAAAGTCGGTGGCTTTCCTATACACAAATAACGAAAGAGAAGAAAGGGATATTAAGAAATCGATTCCATTCACAATTGTGCCACAGAAAACCAAATACCTAGGAATCAGCTTAACCAAGTGTGTAAAGGACCTATACAAAGAGAACTACAATACACTGCTTCAAGAAATAAAAGAGGACACGAGGAAATGGAAACACATTCCCTGCTCATGGATGGGGAGAATTAACATTGTCAAGATGGTAATACTCCTAGAGCTTTGTACAGATTCAATGTGGTTCCTATAAGGACACCCAAGACATTCTTTAAAGAAATTGACCAAACACTCCTGAAATTCGTATGGAATAATAAACCCCCACGGATAGCTAAAGCAATCCTCGGGAAGAAGAAGATGGGAGGCATCACCTTTCCCAACCTCAAACTGTACTACAAAGCAGCAGTAATTAAAACAGCGTGGTACTGGAATAAAAACAGACCTGTGAACCTATGTAATAGAGTTGAGTATCCTGACACCCACCCTCAAAGACATGATCAGTTAATCTTTGATAAAGGTGCAAAGAGTCCAAACTGGAGTAAGGGAAAGCCTCTTCAACAAGTGGTGCTGGGAAAACTGGACAGCTACATGTAAAAAATGAATTTGGACCTGTGTCTAACACCCTGCACAAAAATCAGATCAAAATGGATTAAAGATCTCAATATCAGACCTGAATCCATAAAGTACGTTGAAGAAAATGTAGGAAAATCCCTCCACGACATTGAAACTAAAGACATCTTCAAAGGTGAAACACCATTAACAAAGCAACTAGAAGAAAATATAAACATATGGGACTACATAAAACTAAAGAGCTTCTGCACCTCGAAAGAAACAGTGACCAAGATAGAAAGACAGTCCACAGAATGGGAAAGAATATTCACCCAATACCCATCTGATAAGGGGTTAATATCCAGAATATATCAGACACTGGTACAGCTATATAAGAAGAAAACAGCCAACCCCACTAAAAAAATGGGGAGAAGAGATGAACAGAAACTTTGACAAGGAAGAAATTCGAATGGCCAAAAAGGCATATGAAAAAATGTTCATCATCACTTATCATCAGAGAGATGCAAATCAAAACAACAATGAGATATCACCTCACACCACGGAGACTGGCCCATATCCAAAAGGGTAAAAGCAACAAGTGCCGGGCGTGGATGCGGGGGAAAGGGGACTCTCATACAACCTTTCTCAGTGTATTATCTTTTTGATATACTGTCAGATTCAATTTGCAAGTACTTTGTTTAGAATCTTTGCATCTATATTCAACAGGGATATTGGTCTGAACTTTCCTTTTTGTGCTGTCCCTGTCTGCTTTTGGTATCAGGGTAACGTCTGCCTCCTAGAAACTAGGAGTATTCTCTGTCTTCAATTTTTTTCAAAAGGCTGAAAAGAATTGGCAGTAGCTCTTCCTTAAAGATTTGGAAGAACTCACTAGTAAACCCATATGGGCCTGGGATTTTATTTTCATTGAGACTTTAACCTATTTTGTCAATAGTAATCAGTCTGTTCAGGTGTTCCATATCTTCAAGAATCTGCCCATTTCATCTAGGTTCTCATGACATATAGATTTTCATAGTAACTCCGATGATCCTTTGAATTATTGTGGTACTTGTGAAATCACTCCTTCATCTGATTTGACTAATTAGGATGTTCTCTCTCTCTCTCTCTCTCTCTCTCTCTCTCTCTCTCTCTCTCTCTCTCTCTCTCTCTCTCTCTCCTGCTAGTGATTTATCAATCTTGCTTTTCAAAGAACCAGCTCTTGATTTCTTTGACCTTGACAACTGGGCTTTTGTTTCTTGGGTTTTCCCTTTTTTTTTTTTTTTTGGGGGATTCAAATTTATTTTGCTCTAAGTTTTATGGTCTCCTTGTGGCCTTTTCCCAGTTTCTTTAAGTTGTATGTTTAGGCTATTTTAGTTGTATGTTTAGGCTATATGGATCATTTCTTCCTTCCTGACGAATGTTTGCATAGCTATGAGCTTTCTTCATAACACTGCTTTTGCTCTGTCCCATAAGTTCTGGAAGCTTATATCCTTGTATCCTTGTTCTCTTTTCTAAGGAATCTTTTGATTTCCTCTCTGATTTCCTCTGTGACTCACTGTTGTTCAGGAGTGAGCTGTTTAATTTCTAAGTGTCTGAGTTATTCCATTTCTGTTTGCAATTAACTTCTATTTTCAGTGCATCATGGTCTGAGGAGATAGTTGTTATTATTTCTATTCTTTTGCTATATGAAAGTATATTTTTCTGCCCAGCATGCAGTCTGTTTTGAAGAATGACCCATGTGCATTTGGGAAAACTGTTATTGGCATTTGAGGGACACAAAGCCACACCCCACACACACACACACACACACACACACACACTCATATCTGCTAATGCCCTCTCTTTCATCTTTCTTAGCCAGTATTTCTTTACAAGTTTTAGTCTAGTTGATCTATTGAGTTACGATAAACTGGTGTTAAAATGTCTCCGAGTCTTACTGTGTTACTGTCAATGTCTTCTTTGAAGTCTATGAGCAGATGTTTTAAGTATTTTGTTAGCCCCTCATTAAGTGTATATGTAAAGGAACAAGTTCTTCCTGATGCATATATCTCTTGATCTTAAGAAATGACCTCTGTTCCTTTCAACTTTTTAAAAAAAAATTTATTCATTTTTAAAGCAAGACACAAAGTTACAAAGTGGTTCATGTCTGGATTTCAGTCATATAATGTTCCAACACCGTCCCTTCACCAGTGTACATTTCCCTCTAATAATATCCCCAGTTTCCTTCTTCACCCCACCCTTTTGAACTTTTTTAAAGCCTGAAGTATATGTTGTCTGATAGCAATGTTACCACTCCAACTTTTTTGAGGGAATTGTTTGCTTAAAATACATCTTCCCATCTTTTATTCTGAATCTGTGCTTGCCCTTACTATTCAAATGTGTTCCTTCAGGAAGTAGAAGGTTGGATTCAACTATCTAATCTATCCTGCCATTCTGTAACTCTCATTTGGCGCATTTAGGCCACTGACATTGAGATAATCTTAGAGTTCTGTGCCATCTTTCTGTAGAAGTTTCATGTTTGTAAGATTGGTCTTGTCTTAAAAGACCCCTATCAGGGCTGGAGATAGAAAAGGAGGTAAGGTGTTGCCTTGCATGCAGTCAACTGCGTTTAATCCCCAGTATCTCATTTGGTCCCCTAAGCACCACCAAGAGTAATTTCTCAGTGACCGAGCCAGGAATAACCCTCAACAATGCTAGGTGGGGCCCAAAAACAAACAAACAAACAAACAAACAAACAAACAAAGGCAGCTCCTGCAGTACTTCTTAAAGAACTGGTTTTTGAGACTATGAAGTAAGTACTTTACTGTTTTTTTTTTTCTCCCCCCCCCCACCCCCCCCCCCCCCCCCCCCCCCCCCTTATTTTTTTCATGAAACTTTGTATCATTCCTTCAAGTCTGAATAAAAAGTCTGGCCAGGTAGAGTATTCTTGGTGCATTATTCATTTCACTGAGTTTTTTTTTTTTTTTTTTTTTTACTATAACCCATCATTGCCTTCAGGTCAGCAGGACTCATTTAATAAAGGTGTTGTAAATCTTAAGGATGCTCCTTTGTATGTAATTTCCTTCTCTGGCCTTGCTACTTTCAATATTCTATCACTGGCTTTCATTCTGAATAAGATGTGTTTTTGGGTGATTTTTATTTGGTATACTTCTAGACTCTTGAATCTGGGTCCCTAATTAAAAAAAAAAAGGCTAACCTATATTCACAATATCTAATTTTCTCAATTTAGTTTACTATCATACCAAACTTTAACATACCTCAAAATAACAAAAATCACTACAGTGATATTTAAGCAGACTTTCTATTCAACCACTTCTCCAATACTCACCCCCTTTCTTTAGAAATCTATAAAGTCTAAGGTGAGACCCAGGAAACTAATATTTTAATATTTCAAATGATTCTGCTATTGTCTGAAGCTATTTGAAACACAACTGACTACGTTTGTCAATAAATTACTAATAGTTTCATACAATCTTTCCTCCTCCAGGGCACTCACAGCCAAATAGGAAGGATGAACTACACAATTCAAGCAGGTACCAGGTCTGTCCATCTACACCAGGATTAATAGCAAAGTTCTGTAGTTTCTTACTGCAAAATGTAAGTTGTTACTCCTTTCTTGGCAAATAAATTGTGGTGCCCTCAACAGAAAAAAAAAAAGGCACAAACAGGAACAACAAAAAAAATCCAAAAAAAAAGTGTCATGTAGCTTCAGAGTCCCTACCAAACAGAGAATCATTACAGGTGCACCTCTTGCAGATAAAATAACCAAGAGGAATAAAAATGGCGAAATTAGAATAGCTCAAGTAGAATAAACTGTTAGTACTGCCAAAGAAGCAAAGAGGGCAAAACAGTAACTAAAACGACCACTATGACAGCACTTCAGCAAAAGATTGTCTATAAAGGTTTTTATTCCTGAAACTGGTGAGAATTACCAAGTTGCGAAAAATCAGAATTTTAAATGAATATTTAACTATACCTTGGGAAACAAAGTGTTGGAGGCTGGAAAAGTAGTAGGGCAGGTAGGATGCTTGCCTTGCCGGCAGTTGACGCAGGCTTGTTCCCAAGCGTGCCAAACAATGCCGACTCCAGCAGTGATCTTGAGTACTGCCAGGCATGCCACCCAGCCCACCACCACCAAAAGAAACAGTCTCCAGAAGTCTAAATCAAGACACTTCCTCTCAGAAGTGCCTTCCTCAAGCTCCTCATAGCATCTTTTTTCACAAATAAGGCTTCTTTTACCACCATCAATCTTCACTCATTTCTTACTTCTAAAAAGTTTTAACACAATGTTTCTCAACTAGGAGCCAAGGGTGAGTCCCAGGATAGTCCGTGGAAGCCACTAGTGAAAACTATTAAATGAGGACCACAGCAGACTAGAAGGCAACCTTAGGACAGATACAGTCAAAAAATAAGGTGAGAAGGGCCGTGGTTGGAAAACGGTTTGATTAAAGGACAGTGGCTGGGTGCTCTGTCAGCAATCCTAGTTCTCCCCTATACAACCAAAAAATCGTCCCTCTTTTTAATTTCAAACAATTTTTAGGTAGTTCAGTTATGTACTACAAGGAAAGGTAAGAGAGGTTTCATCATCAAATTTGAATTCAAAATATTATACTACTATTTATGTGGTACATGTCTAATCAGCCACAAACCTTCTGATTTGCAGCATTGTTCTTGGGATAGTACCTTTCAACACGTTTCTGTTTGTATTAAATACAAGGAGAATTAAATAAAGAGTCCATTTCCTGTTCTAGCATGAACTTGAAAGCATATTCCAAGGACCCCATGTCATGGGGCTCAGAAGTGACAGGCAAGGGACACAGTGCTAAAGTGAGAGATTAGCACACACTGGGGATTGAGCAAATTCATAAATATGCTGAAGACAGAAGTCAATTTCTCTGCTATAAAGGGGTTTACAAACACAGAAAGGAGGAATGAAATCTGGTATCATTAGTGTGACTTTTAAAACACACATACACAATCAGGGGCCGGAGTGATAGCCCAGCGGGTAGGGTGTTTGCCTTGCACGCGCCGACCCATGCTGACCCAGGTTCGATCCCTGACATCCCATATGGTCCCCCGAGCACCGCCAGGAGTAATTCCTGAGTGCAGAGCCAGGAGAAACCCCTGAGCATTGCCGGGTGTGACCCAAAAAAGCAAAATAAAAAAAAATAAAATAAAATAAAATAAAAATAAAACACACATACACAATCAGTCACACATAGAACCTCAGGTATATACATATGTCTATTTCTGATTTCTGTCTTAGAAGTGATGACAGCCCTGCAGTAAACCAAGCTTCAAATCATTGTTTCTAAATATCATCTCCACGAAAAGAAATCAAAATTCTTTGAATAAATGCATGAATCTTAAACCCAGACAGCAAAAATACAAAGTCGGGACAGCTTGTGTTAGAAATTAACAAAATACTCAAAAGGTGAGGATGAGTCCCAAAATTGCAGTTATGATCATGAAGGGGCTCACACTAGACAAATCTGGGGAAATATGAGCATCAAAATAAAATGTCGGGGCCGGAGCGATAGCCCAGCGGGTAGGGCGTTTGCCTTGCACGCGGCCGGCCTGTGCCGCCCAGGTTTGATCCCGGCATCCCATATGGTCCCCTGAGCACCGCCAGGAGTAATTCCTGAGTGCAGAGCCAGGAGTAACCCCTGAGCATCGCCGGGTGTGACTCAAAAAAAGCAAAAAAAAAATAAAATAAAATAAAATAAAAAATAAAATGTCAAATGAAAAGAATATAAAACACTAAACAGAAATTCATGAGTAATACAGATATAAATTAGCAAATGAATAAATGTAAAGAAAAACATGTGTTGGATGACAGGCTTAGCTAGCTTGGGAGCTTTGCTCACAGCTTAACCTATTTACACGTTCTCAAGGGAAGGTTCATTCTAATGAGATCTCTCTTCTATGTAAACACTGATAGAGGGTGTGGCAGTTACAGAAGTCACCTTGACTCTGAATAACTTCTAATTTATTAAACATCTACTAAGATTTATTAAACATCTACTTAGATTCTATGTAATCTAGATTGGATACCCACTGCACACAGCGTGGGGACAGTTAGAATTTACCAGGAGACTGCCACCTTGGCTAAATTGAGACTATAGTTTAAGATGATAGGAAGGATAATACTAGTTTGCCCTCAAGCAGGCGAGTGTGACCCTTTTAGTATTCAGAGAACAAGATACTCAGCATCAACCTGGTGGAGATATTAAAAAGAAGGAACTTGTGGGTACCATCTAGATTACATGAAGCCCATGAAATTAAGATGTATTACTTTATATCAGCCCCCTCCAGTGTTTTACATAAGAGATAATCTTGGAAGAAGGGATTAGTCCTTGGCATACTCCTTTGTTTATACCTGTAATAGGGCGTGGCACCACCCTTCTACACTCTGTTCTTTGTTGACAGAACCCT
The DNA here is from genome assembly GCA_021461705.1 of Cryptotis parvus. Taxonomy (NCBI): domain Eukaryota; kingdom Metazoa; phylum Chordata; class Mammalia; order Eulipotyphla; family Soricidae; genus Cryptotis; species Cryptotis parvus. Next base: position 46,108 of record JAJIBD010025056.1, read on the forward strand.
CCCTGTCAACAGTTAGGATTACTTTGGTGTATATAAGGGCTCTGACTTGAGGCACTCACGCACTTCCCCTTCTTTTGGGTAGGACTCCTCTCAAGGGAGACTCTCTCTCTTTGGTGGGAGACTTGGCCTCTCGTGTATGGTCTAAGTTCTGACCTGAGCTAGAGTTCTTTCATTATATTGGATTGCGGTGGTAGAGCTTTGTACTATTAAAAGCCTTTTTTGAATTGCGCCGGACTCATAAGTTTCCATCCGTTTCTCTGGAGGTTTCAGAGGTAGACGAGAACTTCTGTCATGATAATGTTGGGGATGCCAGCGGCTCCCGACAAATGCGTTTTCAATAAGAAGCCAACTAATGAATGCAGGTGGCAACCTATATTCAGAGTAATAATTCAGAGAAACATCATCAGTGCACCCAAAGACTGGACAGGGTAGGAGTTACTAAGGGATAGACTATGGGTATCTCTTGAGAATAATCCCAAGAAACTGTTCTTGAAATTAAAGGAAAAATGACTTTACAGTAAAGAAATTCAACAGCCAACAGCAAATGTTTAAGGTTAAACAGCTCTACTGGTAGGACAATACTCTTTGTCTGGTTTTCCTGCCAGTAATGCAGTCTACACATGAGCACCAACCAATGGATAAACCAAAATTAAGGGACTCTCAACCTTGTAAAAGGTAGGAAGGGGGTGCGGGTGGGGGAATCTCTCTAGGTAATTAAAGACTGCGAGGACTGGAGATGTTAACTCAGAATACTTGAGATGCAAAATGAGATTCTACAATAGATCCCCAGCACTGGGGGTGAGGGATGGGGGCAATGTGACTAAAAGACAGAAAAACTGAGGACATTTCAAATTTAAGGCGACTAAAAACAAAAGGCAATTAACTGCAATGTGTGATAGAGAATTGGTTCTAAAACCAAAATGGAAATAAAACAATTTAAATAATTGGAAAATTTGACAGGCATCTGGGGACTTAAAGGTAGTGTTGCATCAATATTGATTCCTGATTTGGTAGTTATGTAAGAGACTGTCCCTATTTTTGTGAATCCACACTAGATTATATTTAGAAGTGATGGGAATCATGTCTGCAACATGCTCTCAGATGGTACAGAAAAGAGATTAGAAATGGTCTATTTCTCTGAAATGACTGAAAATAGGATTAAAATGAGACCAAAAATGAGATGATTGGGGAATTCACTGAAATATGAGAATATAACAGAGAAGATAACATCAAGGTTCTTTTGAGACTATTTCACAGTGAATGTCTGAGTCCACAATAGTTGAGTCAAGCATAATAAGGCGTTGCAGACTTATTTTGCACCACACACACACACACACACACACACACACACACACACACGCACACACACACACGAGATACTATTCCAGGGCCCAGAGAGTCAGTAGAGAAAGTAGGTCATTTGACTTGTTGGGTCCAACCAGGGTTTCATCTCTGGCACCCTATATGGTACCCTTGAGCCCCACCATTAGATTCCTGAGTGCAGAGCCAGGAATAAGCCCTGTGCAACACTGGGTACAGTTCCAAAACCAAAAATAAATATAAAACTACTCTGACACAATAAAAAAATTTAAGAATAAAAAAAAAATTTTAAATAAAAAAAGAAATTGAAGAGCTTTTTGAGCTGTTCTTGTAGGTTTGAATTTATTTCAAAACTAATTTCATGACTGGAAAGCTAGTACAATAGACTACAGCACATACTTTGCATATACGAATTAGGGTTCAATCTCCAGTAATACATACCATTTCCCTAAGCACTGAGCTGAAAGATGTCTCAGAAACCAAGAGGGTGGGCCAAAATATAATTTAAAAAATGTAATGAGAACTCATAACAAGCTTGCTGCCTTGCAAAATGACTGGTTCTCTGTAGATGCACAAGTCATTTGATTTTTTTTCCTTCCTAGCTGCAAAGAAATCTTATAATCATCGCGAAATCTTTTCCTCTGTCCCTTATACCAAACTGGACTCTCAATTTTACTGTAACTAATTTTCAGTTCTATTCTCAAATCTTTTCCTTATTTCTCTGTTTCTGGCTCTTATCTCCTCACCTGGATGCACTGCATGAGGATCCCAAGAGGTTTCTCTGCTACATTCTAATGTTGTCTACCATCTTAACCTCCCTACATCATTACATAAACCAGGAGCTACCTCGCAAAACTTATGTCCATTTTATATCCCTTATTTAAATACTTATAATTGCTCCCAATGTAAATTTTGATTTTTTTCCAAGAAGCTAACAGTACAGGAGCACCAGAAAGATATTTCACATTCACACACAAAACAATGATGTAGTGATTCAGGGAAAATGAAAAGACAAATAGAAAAGAGAACTTTGACATAATTCTTTATGCTTACTTTAAGCTTCTGTATTTACTTTATATGAAATTGGTATTTATTTTACTTACAAGTGGTTTTACTGTTTAGACAGTAAAAGTGCCAGGGATGGGAGGTGCTGGGAGAGGGACTTAAATACTTTCTAATATTTAAAACCCCTAAAAGAGGGCTTTTCTGGGCAGGGGGTGTTAGTTCAGGCAGAACACATGGTTCCCATGTCTGAGGTCCTTAGCTCAGTCCTCAGCACCAAAATACAAATATACAGACAGTGCTTTTCACAATCCTTTTTCTCAATCTGGCACCAAGGAAAGTTTTAGCACACTACCACAAGTCAACAAGACTATTCAAAGTAAAAGATAACATCCTGTGGGGTTCCAATATGTCTAAGACCCTTTCACTGACCAATATATTGCTGGAATAATAGTAATCATTATTTGAATTTTGTTTTTCAAGTTTTTCAACACATCAATTGAAAAATTCTGTTCTTGGGGCCAGAGCGATAGCCCGGCGGTAGAGGCGTTTGCCTTGCGCCGGCCCGGTTCGATCCCCGGCATCCCATATGGTCCCCTGAGCACCGCCAGGAGTAATTCCTGAGTGCAGAGCTAGGAGAAACCCCTGAGCATCGCCAGGTGTGACCCAAAAAAAGAAAAAAAAAAAAGGCAAAATAAAAAAAGAAAAATTCTGTTCTAAATGTTTTGGTGGTTCTTTTGTTGGTTTGGTTTTGTTTTATGGGGGGGGGGGGGGGAAGCATAAAAGTTATGCTCAGGGATTACTCCTGGCTCAGCACTCAGGGATCAACCTTGATTGTGTTTGGGGGGAACAATATGGGGTGCCAAGGATCAAATCCAGGTTGGCTGTGTACAAGGCAAATGCCCTACACTAGCAACTGTCCCAGCCCTGATCCTCAAGAAAAGTTCAACCTCCGAACAGCCAATACACAAGTGCAGGAACACAGATTCAAACACAGAAAGAGACATCAACACCTATCCCAAGAGAGACAAACATATACAAAGGTAAATAACTTCCATTTCTCTGTACAGACTGAGCACCCTTTCATACTTCTGACATTTTGTACACACTGTTCTTTCTACCCAGATCAATTCCAACTCATCTTCCAAGACAGCTCAAGTGGCCCTTCTGTTTCCCCATATCTTATTTCACACGTCACTCTGAATTGTAATTGCTGACATGTGTTATCACCCTAGAATTTGAGCTCAAAGATAAAAATGAGTTTTTATTTAATGTATAACACTGAAATTCCGATAAGACACATTCAAATGTTTGTTAACATTCAACGAAATCAAATTTTCAAGATACATTAAAACAACGTACAATTTTATAACCATATTAAAAAATTTTCTAAAATAAGAATTCCCACAATTCTTTAAGAAAATATTTTGGCAGAAAAATAATCATATCACTGATCCATTATCCCAATACTAGTGTATTAGACTGAGAAAAAAGCCACAAGTACAAAATATTGCAGATTATAATAGTAGAAATTTGAGTAATAATCAAAATGTTTACCATAAGTATATCAACTGTGGTAAATTTCCATTGTCTAGATAATAGCTTAAACACATACTACAGTGAAATGGGAAAAGTAAGGTTATCAGCTCCCATATACTGAACATAATTAAAAAATAGTGCTAGATTACCATATTACATTATCCTAATCCTCAAAATTCAAGGTCAAATTTTTTTTAATTTTTTATTTTTACAATTACAAAGATATACAATTAAAAAGTTCATATTTGGGTTTTGGTCATACAGTGTTCCAGCACCCATCCTGCCACCAGTGCCCATCTCCCACCACCAACGTCCCCCGGTTCCCCCTCCCCCCCCTCCTCCATGGCAGGTTCTTTATTTCTTTCCCTTTCTCTCTCTTTCTCTTTTTCAAGGTCAAATTTTTATTATCCTAATTTCACAAAACAGATTTTGAAGTTAGTTTGTCCAAACAGTTTTGAGAGCAGATTCCAATTTAGATTTCTCTCACTCCAAGATATGTCACATTTTCCTTACATTGCACTACCTCTATTATGTTTCCAAAATATTAAAATTGTACTCTACCATACAACTTTAAAATAAGAACTGCTAAGAAAGAAATATACATACATATAGATATATTTTCATATATAACATATATAATTCTATATACTTTTTTTAAGCAGTTCTTATATATATTTATATATATATGGAGAGAGAGAGAGAGAGAGAGAGAGAGAGAGAGAGAGAGAGAGAGAGAGAGAGAGAGAGAGAGAGAGAGAGAGACTGTGATTAACAGGAGTAATTCCTGAGTGTAGAGCCAGGAGTAAACCCCTGAGCGTCGCCGGGCGTGACCCAAAAAAGCAAAAAAAAAAAAAAAAAGTTCATCTGGGCCTAAGTGGTAATACAACAGGAGGGCACTTGCTCTGAACAGGGCCAGCCAGGGTTTAATGTCCAGCACCCATAAAGTCCCCCCTAGCATCGCCAGAAGTGATCACTAAGCACAGAGCCAGGAGGAAGCCCTATGTATCAATGTATCAATGGGCATACTTTCCCCCACCCCCAGAAGAAGTTAATTTTTGTTACAGTGTTCATCTTTTTTCAAGTGAGCAGGTTTATTTTTATTATTTTGCTTTTTTGGGTCACACCTGACAATGCTCAGGGGTTACTCCTGGATCTGCACTCAGGAATCACTCCTACTGGTGCTTGGGGGACCATATAACATGCCGGAATCGAACCCAGGTCGGCAGTGTGCAAGGTAAACGTCCTCCCCCACTGTGCTATTGCTCCAGCCCCTCAAATGAGCAACTTTTCAAAGTAGAACTACTGAGCAATTACTAAATAGGGCAACAATAACTTTTCTTTTTTCCATTAAGGTCAGACAATGGTAACGTATAAAAAAAGATATACTCAATTAATTATAACTAAGAAATAATGCATCAATCCCCAACAAAACCTGATGATTCTGGGGTTTTTTAAAAAGTGAGTTTTGAAAGAAGGCTTAGCAGCAACTGGACTGAAGACAATGTTTTAAACTGCAGAAACAAAGATAAAGAAAAAGAAAAAAATTTTCTTAAGAATAAAAACAGGGTTAGGGGCGAGCGAAGCCCGCGGGTAGTTTTTCCACCGCCGCCCCCGGGTCATCCCCGGCATCCCATATGGTCCCCAGCATCCGAGTAATCCTGAGTGCGAGCCAGGAGTAACCCCTGAGCATCACCGGGGACCAAAAAAAAAAAAAAAAAAAAAAAAAAAAACAGGGTTAGTTGACAAACAAAGTCTTCAAGGCCACGCTAACTTTAATTTTTTTTTTTTTTAAATTTTTATTTTTTTTTTTAATTTTTATTAACCCGAACAATTACAACGGTGATCTAATTGGTTCTTGGTAATACAGTATACCAGCACCCACTCCCTCTCCCCCATTCCCCCACCAATGTACCCCCCCCTCCTGCCCACCCCCATGCTGCCTTAATAGCAGGTACCCCAGTTTCCTCCTTTCTCCTCTCTCTCTCTCTCTCTCTCTGCCTCTTTTTTACACATTGGGCCACGCAGATAACTTTAGAACTGATTTGATCCACAGAAGGCAAATGAAATATATTCTTAAGTGGGAAGATAGCATGCTGAAATATAATCTTTAAAGATTCAAACTTTTCCAAGTGAAAGCATGCTTTTGGTTATGCAGTATTTTCAAATAATTGGAGACAAGGAATAAGGCATTATTCTTTATTTATGCACACTCTGCAAAAAGCAAGATTGAAGAAATAAAAATTCTTATCTAGGGGCCGGGCGATAGCCCAGCGGGTAGGGCGTTTGCCTTGCACGCGGCAGGCCGGCGCCGGCCCAGGATCGATCCCGGCATCCCATATGGTCCCCGAGCACAGCCGGGAGTGATTCCCTGAGTGCAGAGCCAGGAGTAACCCCTGAGCATTGCCGGGTGTGACCCAAAAAGAAAAAAAAAAATTCTTATCTATGGTATAGCTATCTCACAGAAAGGTTGTGGAAAATATAATGCTTCAGAATATTAAATGTTATCACAATTCTAATAAAAATTATAGAATAATGAAAAAAGACACCTTGGGCTAAAGTTATTTAGTGACTTTAATCTTTCAACATAAACTAAGGCTCAAGAACTAAAAAACCTGTTCAGTGTTATATATAAATTAGTAGAGATTCAATACTACAATTCAAATTTTGCATGCTTTCTCAGAATTTATAGTCACTTTCCCAATGTTTGGTATTTTACATGGTCAAAAGTTAAATATCTGATAGTGAAAAATGAGTATTTCCACCACAGCACAAAGTTTAATTGGTCAGCATGATACAAAGAGTAACCCTGAGCCAGAGATCAAGTTTAACTCTAATTATTGGCAGCGTGATCTTTGACAAGTTATTTAATTTCTCTTCACTCCCATGGTGGTAGGGATGCAAAGAGATGGGAATTAATAATACCTATTGTACGAAGTGCACTTGATAATTATGTGGGATAACATAAAAAGCCCTTTTACACGTCTGGCACATAACAGACAATAAACACTTCCCTTCTGGATCCTTCTTCTTTCTACTACTCTAAAAGCCTCTTGTTAAAAGATGAGAAACAGCAATTCACCTCAATTAATGTCTTCCCTCCAAAGACAGTCCACCACAGGACCTGGTTTTCGTTTTGTTCCTACAAATTTCTTCAAATATCTGCATCTCTCTTTCAGTCTTTTACTCAGGAAAAGTGAAATAAAAAATGAATGGGTAGGGGGAAGGGGTACTGCTTCTAATGAAATTGCAAAGTAATAAATGTTCCTTTTTCCCATTCACTTTTACTTATAAGTATACCAGTGGAAAACAAATCACTGGTCTTGGATACTGTATTTCCATGCCAATAGATTTTATAGTACTTTTACATTATATTCTTTCTCACCATCTGTACTATGGATTGGAATATTAACAGAATGAATAACACCTTCCTCCTACAGTATACTTTCCTGGCAAACAATAATAAAACATTTCCAGAAAAACAAATCTTCAAGCCTTACAGCTTAATCTAGTAAATTTACAAATGTAACAAATATAGATAATAAATTTTAATACTCATAAAAATTTAACTCAGCATACAATCAATGAATTTCTGTGAATACTAACTTTTACTTGGGGAACACAATGCATATTTCACATATGAAATTAGTAATGAGGCCACCAATTTTACATCCCTATCAATACAAAGAATTAAACTTGAACTTTAAGCATTCATCTTTAAATGCTGACTGAAGAGTATTTCTACAGATTTTTCAGCTTCCTTGTTTAAAACTATTAACTCTCTGAAGGAAAGGGGGAGTCCTCTAAAAAAATGTTGCTGTCTCCTTGAAATTATCAGGGAGTCTCTTCCTTTGTTCCTTAAAGATAACAAACTCAAAAAACATATACATGATTTATTCCTAAGAGCATCAAGCCATAAATAAATAAAAAATACTGCATATTACACTGCCAAGTTATAACTCATGTTTAGTAGACAAAACTAAAATATTCTGAATATACAAATTAGACTTTAGTAACTAGTCATCACATGAGAAGCCCTTTATTGTCTCACATGCACTACTCCATACATAGAACATTAAGCTTCTGTGGCAGAATGGATGAAATATAATTTGTGAAAAGTTAATTTTTTTAAGTCCTTCAATAATGAAGTGTACACTGGTCACAGTAGAATAGTTCAAATAAATTTTCCTGAGGCTGCATTCTAAGTACATCTGACCCAGAAAGTATTTTTTAGCAAGTGTGTTCAATCAATGCTGGTTTTATGCCTGGCCTAAATTAGAAATTGGGTGTCACAAATTTAAAGTAACAAAGTTACTAGGGATATTTTTTAAGATGCAGGAAGAACGGAAGAAAAGAACACAAGTTTGAAACGATTCAAATACCCATAGTTTAGAAGGTAAGCAGGTTTGAAACAGGCTAAAAGCAAGACACATTCACATCTACTTTGGAGAAACCTGGAACTTTTTACTAAAATCTTTAACCTACTCAAGTAATATTTTTATTACAAAATAGTGATGGCACCTTGTATTTTCATAATCTCTTGTCAAATGTTTAAGACAGATTGGCTAAATCACAAAAATGTTACCTAGTACAGAAATGAGAACGTTTCTTGTGAACTACTTAATTATGGGATCATGCACGATTCAATGCAAAACCGCAACAAAGTCTTATTAAAACGAAAATGAAGGTATAAAATGGCTTTTGTGGTAACTGGCGCATTCATTTACTGGCCAAAAATGATGGGGACCACAAAATGAATGCTCTGCAAACTAGTAAAGTAGTTCTAAACTTTTGTTTACAAAAGTTTTTTCTTTAAAAAATAAACATAGGTTTTACTTTGCATTCATCAAATTCAAAACTGATAGAACTAGTTCTGTTCCATGAAGGAATTTGGGGGCTCTCAATAATTATTTATTTTAAGGCATTCTCTTCCACTCACTTAAAAAAAAAAAAGATTATTTTTTCTCCGGTACATAAGGGTTCAAAGAAATAAATAAATAAAACTGGGATTTTAAAACGAACGCCCTGGCATTTGCTGTTCATCATTTCACTCCTGCGGTCGTTAGCAAGTCGGACACAATGGCTTTTTGTTATTTTATCGCTAGTATTATTACTCTCCATAAGCATGCTTTCCATGGTAGTTTCCAGACCGGGTCACACAGCACCAACACGACTCCGATCTCCGGCAAAGGCAGTTGGCGTTTCTGCAGATGCACAAGCTCTCCTCAGACTAGCGCTTGGAAATCCTCCAGCCGCTCCTCGGTCCTGTGCAGACAGCGGTGTCGCTCCGGGTCTCCCACGCCAAGTTCCACAGAAACATCCGTCCGCATCTTGGTGCGAGTATAAAGTGTCCCACGCCGAGAGCCACCCCTGGGGTAGGAGGGGTGCATCGCTGCGTCCGCTGAGCTACACCCCTCAACTTTCTCTTCCCTCCCCCCCAACTACCGACTCCTAAACGCGAGCATGTACTAAACCCCAGCAGAATCCTCAGAGGCTTTTTATATATTTTTTGAACTTCACGGTGGGGCCATGATGCATGCCAGAAGCTCTCCCAAGAGCCAGCCCAGACGGGAGGGACAGAATTCTACTAGGGGAAAAAAAGAATCCGAAGACTCTAAAATCGTACCTAGAACGCACGTTCCGTGGACGCTCCGGTCTCCGCCGCGCCCGCAGCGCTGCCCAGCGACCACCCGTTAGCAGATTCCCAACTCCCGTCCCGGCGCTGCGAGCGGCGGCATCCCCTTCCCTCCCGCAGCCCCTCGGAGACCCCCTCGCAGCCTCCCCTCAGCGCAGGCCGGTCCCCGCGGCTTCGGGCTCGCCTCCCGGAGCCACCGTCGCCCCCAGGTAAGAGCCTCGAGCCGGGCGTGAGGGCCGAGAGGCCGGCGGGGACTCACCTTCGTCTCACAGCCGCGTCCTCTCGGCTGGAGAAGGCAGAGCGTCGAGGCCCGGGGCGCCGCGCTGCCTCCGGGCTCCCTCAGCAGCTCCCCAGCAGCCGCCGCCGCAGCAGCCGCGCCACGGCCCCGAGCCGCCGGCACCACCTCATACTGCGGGGCGCGGGCCGGCGCGGCGCCGCCGGAGACAGACGCGAGGGAGGCGCGCTCCCACCTCGCGGCCGGGATGAGCTAATCCTCACACACACACCCCCGAAAAGTGCCGTGGGGTGGGGCACCCTGGACTTGGGGGGGCGGGGCGCGGGGACCCGGCCCCACACCTCCGACCCGAGTCAGACCTCGCCCCTCTCCCCCGGCTCAGGCCCCTCCGGCTGCCTCACGGGACCCAGGAGTCCGGCGAGAACAATGTGTGGAGGCTGGGGGCCGCCGGGAGCGGAAAAGCGGCGCGCGGCGAGAGCGGGCGCCGAATCCTGGGCAGCGTTTGTATGTGAGAGTGCAAGAGGTGCTCGCTGCCCCTGCCTCCTTCTCCTCCTCTTCCTCCTCCTCCGTCTCCTCCTCCTCCTCCCTCAAGCACACCCCGTCGCCCGGGCCACAGCATAGCAACCGAACATGGCGGCTGCAGCAAGCGCCGCCACTCAGCGGCCCGGAGCGGCGGCGGCGGCGGCAGCCACTGGAGGCGATCTCGCGAGAGGCGAGGGGCCAAACCCCCTTCCCCGCTGGAGCGGCGGCGGGATTGCACCAGCCCCGGCGCCCGGCGGTGGGAGGGGCGGGGGACACACAGGTGCGAACGAGCGAGGCTGGACCTGGGGAGGGCGGGGAGAGAGCGGCGAGTGGGCGGAGCTCTGTGGCTCCGCCCCGAGGTCCCTCAGCGAGCGAGGCTGGACCTGGGGAGGGCGGGGCGGGAGCGGCGAGTGGGCGTGGCTCTGTGGCTCCTCCCCTAGGTCCCGCAGCGAGCGAGAGGCTGGACCTGGGGAGGGCGGGGAGGGAGCGGCGAGTGGGCGGGGCTCTGTGGCTCCGCCCCGAGGTCCCGCAGCCATTGGTTCCTTGAACCGAGCCCGCTGGACCTAGTGACCTAAGCGACCGAACCGAGGGGCCAGAAACCGCCGCTGAGAGAATAGCGATTCAAGGACGCAGTTTTGAATCACTTCCTCTCCTCAACACTCTCGAAGACAAAGAGTAAACAGGGTTCAATGCTCAAACAAATGTTTGGGTGCCCTCTGTGTGCCAGGAAGGGAGCATGCGTGTACTGCTTTTTAAAAATTAAATTAATTCATTCTAATGATGCACACGAATTACAGGTGTCATCGCTCACTCCTGGCTTGTTGGGCTCATTTTAATAATCTATTGATGATGATTGATTGGTCACAGGACAGAGCCTACGGTTTGGATGATCTGACCTAAAATGATGGGAGGAGGAATATGGGGACAGGCTCACTTCCTTGTTATATTCATTTTTTGTCGGTGCTCTTTCCCGTCTCCTGGCGCCTTCTCTCTGATCTCTCTGGTCCTTGCTTTTAAATTCCGTAATCCCAACGAAGACAATATTCATGCACATGCTCTTTAACAGTAGTAATAATCGCTTTCTGTCCAAGCTGACCATTTGCGAATCAGAGTTGGGTTTTGCAAGATAGTACCTGCATGTTTATATAAATCTGTGCTAGGAGTTTCTGCTGACCCTCTTCTCCCTCTCATCTCCCTTTAGTTCTTTAGGTCTTAGAACTCAGCTCTTGGTTCATTTGTTTCTTGTTCTACCTGCTCTCCACTCCCGACCTTAGTTCCAGCCAGGATGCGTTCATTCTACTCAGAATATTCGCCTCCTTCCTCTGGCTCCCCATCCTCTGTGTTTATGGTGTTTCCTCTGCTAAAATGCTCCTCACTTCTTCTCAGACTACATTGAACAGCCAACAAAAGTTAAAAAAAAAAGTAATTTCTTTTCTCCATTGCCATCAATCATTCTAACTTTAGACCTCCCTTTTTCCTGTCAAAATATACATTTTATCATCGCTTACTACTGTGTGGGTCGCAAAACTGCAGCGTCATGGGTAACTACTTGCAGGCAACGGCTTTGCCTACATCTCGATGTATACCTGGTAATGCCTGGTGACTCTGTCCAGCATAAAGAGAAATGTTTGTTAAGGGCTGAAGAGCTACTTCGCGGATGAAGGCACTTGCGTGCATGCAGCCTCCCCTGGTTTGGTGGCTGACTGCAAGCCCTGCCAGGAGTGATCCTTGAGCCTAGAGCCAGGAGTAAGCCCTGAGCACAGCTTAGTGTAGGCCAAACTCCAAAAGGAAAAGTTTGTTCTATTGAGAACTAAAGTAAAACACTGAACTCTTTAAATGGTGGAATTTCAGGAAGCACTTTGAGACAGAATGGCTCTTTCTCTGCTCCAAACCTGTTCAGGGTCTCTGAGTACAGAGCTGCTGAAACGGTCACACTTGTTCTTGTAACTAATACCCCAAATAGTCTTGCTCTCTCCAGACCTTCTTCCTACAGCCTATTCCTATTCCTATCACTGACCTTTTATACCAATATAAAGCTAACTTGTAATATAAGTATAGCTAGTCTCAACAGCAGAGAGCTGCAGGAATACACCCTTTGTTTAAGGGCACTACACTACCCTTTTAGATAAACAGTGTGGGCTCCATCTCATCTGCTCTTCTTCCCCCTCCCCTTTGCTGTTGTTGCCATGACAGGGCCGGTAACAGGCTTCTTGTGGTGCTTGCTTATCTGGTTGTGGTGCCCCCTCACTTGGCAGAGGTCCCTGGCCACTGTTTTACTTGAAGCGCGCACACACACACACACACACACACACACACACACACACACACACACCAGACGACAGAGACCTGGAGATCACACACTGTTGTGGCACTGAGGATCTCAGACAGCAGCTCCACCAGAACCTTGTGCAGACACCATTGGTGGGCACCGTTGGCTGTCAATTCAGTCTCATGCTTGCAAGACAGATGCTTCTTGCCACTGAGTCACCCCTGACTCCCCATCTGCTGTCCTGTACATGTTGTTTTATTAACATTGTGATTCTGGGAAGTCAGGTGACAGGACAGCTTCCTGCAATGATGCACTGATGGAGGGACTGAAGCTTCCCGCTTGGGCCCAGGGGTGGGATGCTCAGGCTCAGGCGTGCTGCGGGGCGAGGGCAGGAGGCAGCAGGATTACACCCGTGCCCAGGAGGTAAAACTGGGTGCCTTCATGTGCAGAGAATGTGCTCACCACCTGAGCCATCTCCCTGCCCTATCTTTTTATTCTTTAGCAAAGCTGTTCTTGAGAAAAAATGCTTCTATCAAATGTAGATAATCCATATAGCACAAAACACACCCCTTTGTTTTTGAATTTTTATTTATTTTGGTTTGGAGGCCATATCCAGCAGTCTTCAGACCTCACTCCTGACTCAGTGCTCAGGGATTACTCCTGGCAGTGCTCAGGCACTACATGAAGTGCTGGAGATTAAGTCAGGGTTGGCCACGTATAAGACAAATGCCCTACCCACTAGTCTATCTCTTCAGCTCAAACCTCACCCCATTAGAGTGTACAGTTAATTCAGTGATTTCCGGTACGTCTGCAAATCTGGGCAGCCATAACCACTTTCTAATTGTAGGGCATTTTTATCACCTCCGAAAAGAAATCCTGTGCTCATCAGCAGTTGTTTTCTGTCCTACCTCCCTGCCCACCCCCTTATTACAATCATTGACCTCCTTTCTTTATGTGCTTAGAATCATATTGCAAATTCTCTACTAAAAACTGTAAATGTATGCCCTTATTTAGGAGTATAGTCTTTAAAATATTGGTGTCTCTGCTCCTCGACCATCTTGCTGACCACTTTGTAACTAATCATTGCCACTTGATTTTATACTTGACACCAACTGTAACCTTAATTTTCTTGAGCAGATGGCAAAACACTCGAATACTGTGGGGTCTAAGATGTGGCTCAAGTAGTAGAACACTTGCCTTACATATGAGAAACTCTGGATTTGATTCCTAGACCTCATGCCTACAGGACACCAACAGGTATGACTCCACAATATGAAAAGCAGAGAACAAAATACTACTTATGGAAATGACAGCATTCTGGCTTAGGGAATACCAACTCATGTAGCACACTGTACAAAAGTTTCAGAAGAAGGCCACAGTGATAGTATAGTGGGTAGAATGCCTTGCACATGAAAGATCCGGGTTCAATTCCAGCATCCCAAATGGTCCCCTGAGCACTGCGGGAGTAATTCCTGAATGCAGAGTCAGGAATAACCCCTGAACATTGCCGGGTGTGACCCAAAAAAAGCAAAAAATAAAAAAGTTTCAGAGAAAGTTAACTAGAAAAGAATATTGCAATAACTGTCAACTCCAAACATGCCTTTTAAAGACCTGTGTTATAGCATGAGTTCTATGTCCTCGTCTCAAAGGACAATTTAATTTTAGCAAGAACAATATCTACCACAGTACATATATAGTATTGATTTTTTTTATTTTTGTTGTCTTAATTTGCTAAACTTTAAGTCCTGTGGATGTAGAAGAGTTGTGAGAATGAGGACTTTTATCTGTTTTCACATAATTAAGAAGCACAATTTAAATCCTTAAACATGTGAGAATTAGCAAGATTTGTATTGGCAAATAGCCTCAGCCCTAACTAGACACTGGGGCCCTGCTGTTGGCTGTGGTTCTTATTGCTGGTCTGCAGCCTGCCTGAGACTGTGCTTTGGGAGGGTGGAGAGCAGGGGCTTCTCCCTCACTTGGTTGGTGTGGGCAGAGGCGGATAGGTCACTTCGGTCTGAGTGATTGATGTCAGGACCTCTCCTAACCCTGAGGCTGCAGCCAGCAGGGAATGGGCATTGGTTCTAGCCTGTGGCATTTATCCTGGCCCAAGTCTGGCTAGCCTGAGTCTAGCAATGACCTCTGGCAGCTGCAATGCAGCAGAACCGGAGCCTGCACCAGCCGTTTGCACCAGGTGACTGACTGGTGCAGCGCCTGCCTGCCAGGTCAGCAAGATGAGAAAACGCCTTTGGAAGAAATAAGTAACCTAAGGGTCACTGGTGATATCTAGTGAGGAGAACCTCAAAGAAAAGCTGGACTTGGGCCAGAGTGATAGTACAGTGGGGAAGGCATTTGCCTTGCATGTGGCCAACCCAGGTTTAATCCCCAGCATCCCATATGGTCCCTCAGCACCTCCAGGAGTAATTCCTAAGTACAGAGCCAGGAGTAGCCTCTGAGCATTGCCGGGCGTGACCCAAAAAGTGAATGATGAATGAATGAATGAATGAATGAATGAATGAATGAATAAAAAATAGATAAATAAATAAATGAATAAATAAATAAAAGACTGGACTCAGCTTGCTATGTAGAACTCAGGCTAGTATGAATTTGCACAATAGGCATCAGAGAACATGTCTAAGAGTTAAGACACTTGCCTTGCACTAAACAAATCCCACCTTAATGCCCAGCTCCTCATATGAGTCATCAAGTCCCCAAGAGTAATCCCCAAGCACAGAGCTAGGAGTAATTTCTGAGTATCACAGGTATGCACCCCATCCTTCCCCCAAAATGTGCATGTTAAAAACACGTGGATGGGTCAGAGAGAGCTCAAAGGGCCACAGCGCTTCCCTCACCTGCTCTGGACCAGCTCTGATCCCAGCCCGGCACACACCTCCCTGGCGCCACCAGTGTAGCCATGGTGGTTCCATCACTTCTGAGAGGACCAAAGAAGCCCCCTCCAAAAAAAAGCATGGTTTAAAGTAACTTGTTCTTGTAAGCTGATGAGGTAAGACATGCAAGTCTATGATGATCATTGAATATGTCCTTAAGTGGACAGTTACGAGGGAGTTTCTTCTTTTAACTTGCCTGGAGTCTTCAGGTATAAATTTAAACAAAACAAAGCAAAACTAGAAAGTGTGAACCTTTTTTTTAAAAAAAGCAACTGAATTTCCAACAAGTTCAGTTTTGTGACTTGGGCTGTTTTTAGTTAAAGTTAGCAACATTTACCATACCTGGGGGGAATCTTTATTTTTTTAATGTTATAATGTATATATCTGAGGGAGTTGGCCAACAAAAAACATAAAACTATTTTTTTTTTCTTTTTTGGGTCACACCCGGCAATGCTCAGGGGATTCTCCTGGCTCTGCACTCAGGAATCACTTCTGGTGGTGCTCGGGGACCATATGGGATGCTGGGGATCGAACCCAGGCCGGCATGGGCCGGCTGCATGCAAGGCAAACTTCCTACCCACTGGACTATCACCCAGTCCCAAAACTGTAAAATTTTAAAAAGTAAAAACTTTCTCTCTTGGGCCAGAGCGATAGCCCAGCGGGTAGGGCATTTGCCTTGCACGCAGCCAGCCCTTGCCGCCTGGGTTCGATCCCTGGCATCCCATATGGTCCCCTGAGCACCACCAGGAGCAATTCCTGAGTGCAGAGCCAGGAGTAATCCCTGACCCAAAAAAAGCAAAAAAAAAAAAAAAAAAAACAAAAAAAAACAAACCTTTCTCTCTTCTTTCCAGTCCCACTTCCCAAAGTTAGCCACTATTTATAGGTTCTCGTGAACACTTCAAGACTTTTCTTTGCCTATATAAGCTAAATCTTTTTTCCACTAGTACAAAGCATTATGCTATATCTACTATATTTTCTTACAAATGTACTTAAGGAAATGTATAGATAGGTATAATTGTTTTTAAAGAATGTATTTAATTTATAATGAATTTGAGCTAATAAATGCACATAGTCAGTTTCTGTTTCTCTGCTATTCAAACAATGCTGCAAAGATCATTTTCATTGTAAGTGGCTAGGGTGCTTGCCTTGCATGTGGCCAATCCGGTCCCCAAGCCATCATAGTGATCCCTGAGCACAGAGAAAAGAGCAAGCCCTGAGTGCTGCTGGGTATCCCCCACCCCCCAAAAAATATCCATTCCAGAAATGCATTGCTGGCAAGAGTTTTTGCATGTCTAATATTGATAAATATTGCCAAATTGGCCACCAATTGCAGAATCCTATGACCCATCTGGCAGTAACACTGATGTATGACTCCAGATATGTTGTTTTCTGTTCCAAGGATCATTCCCTTATTATGGTATCATGGATCACATTAACTTTGGTGCTGGCGATGGCACCCAGAGGTGCCAGAATTACATTCAAATGTGGGACAGTGCTAAGTATCAAACACAGGGTCTCATATGCAAAGCACACACTCTACCACGGAGGCAGATTCCTGGGCTCCAGGTAGCTTTGTGTGTTTTGGGCCACACCTGGAAGTGCTCAGGGCTTACTTCTGGCTCTGCACTCAGACTGCAGTGTATAGGGTGTTTGCCATGCACACTTTTGATCTCTGGTACCCCATGTGTTCCCTCACTCCCTGCCAGAAGTGATCCCTGAGCACCACTGAGTATGATCCAGAAACAACAACAAGAAATTTTCCTCCAAAAGGTAAATTAAATAAGGGCCAGGAGTATGGCATAAACTGTAGAGCACACACCTAATATGTGAGAGCTTGAAGTCTTGCTTTTTTATCTCTGGCATCTCATGGCTCTTCACGTACCGCTGGGTATACTCTAATGCACCACTGAGCACCACCAGGCAAGAATAAATCAGGTCCAAATCTCAGGGATTGGGATGACCCCCCACATTACTGGTTAGGGCCCCTGTTAAACACATACATACTCTAAAATGTACTAGAAAATATCAGACTTCAGCTCACCAAGAGAAGAGAAGCCACAAAACTTAATTTATGTTTGTGCATTCTTTTTTTTTTTTTTTTGCCTTTTTGGGTTACTCCCGGGGACGCTCAGGGGTTACTCCTGGCTCTGCACTCAGGAATTACTCCTGGCGGTGCTCAGGGGACCATATGGGATGCCAGGGATTGAACCCGGCCGGCGCAGGCCGGCGCGCGCAAGGCAAACACCCTACCTGCTGGGCTATCACTCCAGCCCTGTTTGTGCATTCTTGTGTATGAGTTGCAATGTAAAAATGTAATATGCCTTTCTTACTTTGGAGTGGCAGTATCCCCTAAAGGTTGAGAGCCTTCGGTCTACAGCAGAAAGTCATGAGGTCATTCAGCTGAGTGTGTGAAGTGCTTTTATAGCGTGAACTATAAATTCCAGGAGGACAGGAACCATGCCATTTCACTCTCCATTATTTGATCACTGCCTAATATGCAATCAACCCTAATTACTCTCAAATAAATGATCATGTCAGACTTGGGGATCAGCAGTCGGACTAGCAGATCGGATGATGCCTTACAGATTCCACAGGGAATCAGGAATCACAGGGACAAGGTTTGGGGAAGAGAAAAACCTGATAGAGTTGGGCTGGCAAGAGCCTCACAGAGGGAGGCCTGGGGGGCCTTGAGTGACATCTAGTGGTTTATTTTTGACCATCTGGGAGGCCCCAGTCTGAGGAATTGCGGTAGACTGTTGGTAGCAGTGGATATAGTGTTTAGCCTTTGGTGGGGGCGAGGGGGTGGAAGAGGTGGGGTATCCCTGCATGGAATCTAATGTATAAATGCCCCTTTACTAATCCTTTACTCATAGAAGAGTTCTCTGGGTTTATTCAAAAGTATGTGCTTGTTTCTAGTGTGGACTTCTTAGTCCAGAGAAACTATCACATCAGATTAGAACATCGTGAGTCATCTCCATATTACTCAGTTAGCTGGTAGCATTGTCAGGTGTGTTTCAGGCATGTAACACACCTACTCTCAGCTGCTCTTGGCTGGCTGCCATCGCATAAGCATTCATTTCACTTGTGGTCATTGGCTGGTTGCTGCCCACGTTACGGAGGCTCATCCTTAGTCATGTGTTGGAAATACCAAGGGATTTTTAACAAGTGATCAAAGTGTTCCTTGGTCCCGACCCTATTCCACGTTCATTCTCTTTTCCTTATCCAAGTGGAGTCCAGGCTTCTGTCTATAGATGTTGATATAAAAATTGTTTTTAGTTCCTAAGGTGACTCAGCAGATTTGAGGCACAAAGGTGCCATTGGACAGCGTCAGGTAAAGTGGGGTTCCCTGCCCTACATCAGTGCTTTCCAGCAAATCTCTGCTGAAGGACCCATATGTCCAGTCTACCAACCAATAGATCTGTAAATTATGGGAAAAGCTAAATAGCTATAGATTAAATTACCAAGATACATAATAAGATACAAGCTTCCATTTTTAATGGGATCAACAGCATACTCAGATTTCTCTAAAAGATTCTATCAGACAAAAGTGTCTATATTTCTCTTATATGGGCTGCTGACTAGTCATCTACAGGGAGTCCTAGTGTGCGCCATGGTTATATTCTAGATGATAGTGGGGGCAAGGAGAAGACGAAGCAGATGCAGAGACACTGGTGAAATAGCAGGACATACAGGTTGTTCCTACTGCATTTGAGGGGGCCTCCTGACCCCTCGGACAGGGTGGCTGGAGGCAGCGTCATCTGGAGCTACCTGGGATGTACTTTATAGAGTCAAACTCTGAGCTTATGCCAAAACTCCCATGGGTCAAGCACTTGACACTAGCTGTGTGCAAAGATGATTTTAGAAACTGGTTATAAAGCCACAGAAACTGGTTATAAACTGGTTACAAAGCCACAGTCACTCTCTCTAAGAACCCAACCTGCTTCCTTTCCCTGTGTTGCATTAGTTTTTGTTGCCATAACCTGACCCCAAGTGCTTCAGTTACAGTGCTCACCTGGGGTGCAGACATCACTTGATCACTTGACATCCGTTATTCGTTGATTTGCTTGAGCTGGCACCAGTAACATTTCCGTTTGTCCCTGTCACGCGCCAGTGTAGCCCAATGGTATCTGCTCACTCCAGGAATACAAAGAGCCTCAAACTGTTTGTTCAGGGTCTTGACGAAGAAGATTGACCATCTTGTAGGTGGGCAGCCACGTGATCTTTTGACATCCTGTGGGATCCAGTTGGTAATGGCTCTTGTCCAGTGGTCATCTCCAAATCACATTACATGTCCAGCCCATCTGATTTTCGACGCATTGGCAAACGAGACAGTGTCCCTGACTCTCTATCGCCAACGGAGGTTGGAACTCCGATTCCTTCTCTCACTTGAGTGAAGCGTGATAGTCCAAGCACAGTTCTTCCAATACCTCTTTGGGAGACCAAAATGGCATGTCGGGTTTCAGAAGGGAGAACGTTGGGAACAACATATCCATCCTGCAGAATTTGGTATGTGGGCAGGTGGACAGGGCTATCAAAGAGATCCAAGTAGAAGTCATGGATAATCTTCTCCATTGCCTTTCTGGAAGATGTGATAGATCCATCAGGACATTGGAGGGCAGTCATCTTAATCTTATAGTTGGCAAAGGACAGGCGGGCATTGCTAATGCATTTCTTGGCTTCTGCTGCATTGGCCAGTATTGCTGCTCTTCTCTGAGGTCTTCTTTATCGCTTCTCTGCACTGCTGTGCAAGCTTGGACATTAGCTTCTGGTTGCCTGAGGCTTGTGCCTTGCCACGTTGGCAAATGAGCTCAAGAGTTTATGAAGACAGGCATCCTTTTGTGGCTTTCTCTCTCTCCGCTTTCTTCTCACAATCATGGAGGTGCTGAACCAGTTGGTTGTATTCTTCATCGATGTCGTCAATGATGGCATCTTCCCATGTTGCCGCAATGCTGCCAAAGAGTTCCCAGTTGTTCATTCTGGGAGTTCTCTTCTTAAACTTTGCAGCCTTTTCTCCCAGTTGCATGAAGTAGAATTTTGCATGAAGGAGCCAGTGGTCCGGTCCTGTTTGGAATTTTGGGACGACAGCAACATGGGTCAGGCAAAACCGTCAATTGTATATGATCTGGTCATTTCATTGTGGAACTGTCCACCAGGAGATTCCCATGTCCAATGTTTCGATTCAGCCTTCTGGAACTGTGAGTTCCCATGAATGGTCTTGGTGGACATGATGAACTCAGATAGTCTCTCAACCTGTTTGTTCCATTCTAGGCCATGGGTCCTGATGTGTAGTTCTTTGGCCAATCTTCTCGGTCCTATCTTGGCATTTAAATCACTGACTATAATCTTGTAGCAGGTGTGATCTTCTTTATAGAACTCCTCCAGTTCCATGTAGAATTTCTCAATTTCTTCTTCCTTGTATGTGGATGTTGGTGCATAGACAACAAAGATAGAAACTACTGACAGTGGGCCATATCTCTTCAAGTGTAATCGTCCTATCCAGTTTGTTAGACACTCAAATGAATCAATGCTTGTGGGCAGGTTTGTGTTGACAAGGACACCAACACCACCAACGCCTCTTTCATCACATGTTCCAAGGAATGGTTCTTCTCCAGTGTCAAAAATGGCGTGATACGATTGATGCCTTCTCCTCTTGGTCAGACCAATTATGTTGTACTTGATCTTTCGCGCTTGCACCATCAGGTCCTCAATTTATGCTTCTGATACCAGAGTATGTGCATTGAAAGTTCAGGCAGTCATTTTAGTCCTTCGTTTTGGCAGCCTAGTTTGGCCTTGAGATTTTTATCAGCCTCTCGTTGCTCGGCCTTCTTAGTGCTGCCGTAGTTAGGGCTCTTTCAGGGTCAGGGGAATAATCATCATTGTTAATGGTTTTGGCATATTGAATATGGGTTCGACAGCTTGCCAGATTCGCCATGCAGGTGGTATACTCTCAGTAGCTTGCCAGGCTCTCTGAGAGGTGTGGGTAGAATATTCTTGATAATTTACAGATGAATTGCACGCCTGCAAAGCAGCCACGTGCAACAGGGAGAGCTGGTAGCAGCTCTGCCTGGTGTATCACACACACACACGCACACACAATTGTGGTTCTTGCCTTGGATTGCTTACTGTAGTGATGGTGTTCTGAAGAAGACACATTTTGCTGTGGCACCAAGACCCATAGGTGCAATGTGTTCCTTGCCTGAGAACACTTAGCCTCCTGCCTGCAAATGTGCTCTGCCAAAGCCATAGGCCTGGGGCCTGGGCCTCAGGTCACTTTTTTTTTTAATACCAAATTCCCTATCCAGAGAACAGACTAGATGTTTGCTCTGAGGATGTCTACTCTCTTTTTGGTCTGAAGAAGATGACATGAGAAGATCGCCTCGGGAATAGAGCAGTGTTACCCTTCCCGCACTGAGCACCGATGGCGGCAATCCTCACTCCCCGCTGTGTGCATGTGGCTTTCCCTGGAAGAACAGTCACACTTTCAGCTTCAATCCTCTCTCCATTACTGCCTCAAGCACACAGGTTCAATACGCCAATTCGCTTTCCAGGATTTTGCTTGGTTTATGGATTTTGTATGGTTTATGGGCCACACCCAGAGATGCCCAGAGACTGCTCCTCGCTGTGTACTTAGGATTTGGTTACTTCTGGTGGTGTTCTGAGTGCCAGGCAGAGCCAGGGAGTGAACCTCGGGTTACCACTTGCAGAGCACGCTCTAGCCTGTTGTGCTATCTCCTTGACCTCTTAAACTAATTTCTTTTTTTTTTCTTTTGGGTCACACTCTGCGATGCCCAGGGGTTACTCCTGGCTGCACTCAGGTATCACTCCTGGCGGTCCTTGGGGTACCATATGGATGCTAGAGATCAAACCTGGGTCGGCTGCATGCAAGGCAAACGCCTTACCCGCTGGACTATGGCTCCTGCCCCTCTTAAACTACTTATGAGGATACCCTAATACCTTGATTATAGCAGAATGATCCCCAGCTTTTGTCAGGAATATTTGTGTTCACTGACCCACGCACAGCTTTTGTCCATGGATGATGAATCAGAAGGTGTTCTCTCCACCTTACCTGTTTACAAAGCAGCCTTTGCCTCCTGCTTCCAAAGTCCTGCCTTTCCTTGCCAAACTCCTACTCCCCTTTGGGCTTCAACTCTCAGGCTGGCTCCCGAGAAGCCTTCCTTGATCTTTCCCTCTGGGCTCAACACTCTGTGTCCCAGAAAGCACCCAGCCCATATAAGCCAAGTTTCTGCCTTTTCCTCCACTGACTTATAAAATTTTCTGTTTGCTTATTTATTTCTTGGGGGTTGGCCACACCTGGCGGTGCTTGGGGTTACTCCTGGCTCTCTACTCAGGCAGTACTTGGGGACTACAGGTGATGCAAGGGACCAAACCTGGTCAGCCATGCACAGGGCAAGTGCCCTACCCACTGAACTGTCTCAAGGCCCAGCCCCACAGAATTTTTTTTAAAATCATAGCAAATTGTTGAATGTTATTTAATTTTGGTTTGGGGGCCACATCTGGCTGTGTTCAGGATCCACTTCTGCCTCAGACCTCAGGGGTTGCTCCTGGCAGTCCTGGGGGCTGATGCAGGCCTCGTGCCCACAAGGCAAGTACTCTGCTGTTGGATGACAGGCCTAGCTAGCTTGACAGCTTTGTTGTTTTATCCACTCACAGCTTAATCTATTTACATGTTCTTAAGCCAGGGTTCATGCTAATGAGATCTCTCTTCTGTATAAACACTGATGGAGGGTGTGGTAGTTACAGAAGTCACCTTGACTCTGAATGAGTAACTTTTTTTTTGGGGGTCACACCCAGCAATGCTCAGGGGTTACTCCTGGCTCTTCTCTCAGAAATTACTCCTGGTGGTGCTCACTCGGGGGCCTTATGGGATGCCAGGGATCGAACCCAGGTCGGCTGTGAGCACGGCAAATACCCTCCCCACTGTGCTATCGCCCCCGGCCCTTGAATTAGTAACTTCTGACTTATTATTATACATCTACTAAGGCTTCAATATTATCTAGATTGGGCACAGCTCTTTCATACCCACTGAACCCAGCGTGGGACAGTTAGAATTTACCAGGAGACTACCACCCTGGTTTACATTGAGGCTATCATTTAAGATTAAAGGAAGGATCATACTAGTTTGCCCTCAAGCAGGCGAATGTGACCCTTTCAGTATACAGAGAACAAGATATTAAGAATCACCTTGGTGCAGATAATAAATAAGAAGGACCTTGTGGGTACCATGATTACATGGTACTAGATTACATGAAGCCCATGAAATTAAAATGTATTACCTTATACCAGCCCCTCTCTCTCCAGTGTTTTACATAAGAGATGATCTTGGAAGAAGGGATTAGTCCTTGGCATAATTTCTTTAGACCTGTAGTAGTGCGTGGCACCACCCTTCTACACTCTTCTACTAGAAGCTGTTGAGTTGATCTTTGTTGACAGGACCCTCCCTGTCAACAGTTAGGATTACTTTGGTATATATAAGGGGGACAGATTTGAGGTACACTCTGTCTTTGGTGGGACTCTCTCTAAATTTGACTCTCTCTGGTAGGATCCACTTTGGTGGGACTCTCTCTGGTGATATCCTCTTTGGTAGGAGATTTGGACCCTTGTATATAGTCTAAGTTCTGACCAGAGCTAGCGGTTTTCTATTATATTGGATTGTAATGCTAGAGCTTTTTGTACTATTAAAAGCCTTTGGAACTGTGCTGGACTCATGGGTTTTCATTCATTCCCCAGCAGCCTCAGAGGTAGAAGAGAACTTCTGTCCTGATACTTTTGGGGACCCCAGTGGCTCCCGACACTCTACCATGGAGCCACATTCTTGATCCCCCTCACTTGATTGTAGGTTTCTTAGAACAGTGATTCTGGATTTCATGTACTCTTGAGTCCCCCAAATCATTCATAGTAGAGGCTAAAAAAAGTGCAGTAAAATTGTTTTTCTAGTTCCGCTTTCACAGCGATAGTTGGATGAAGGACTGTAGCAAGTAAGGGTGACTCAAGGTAGGAAAAGGAGCATGGTGACAAATCAGCGACTTAGGATGAATTAATGTTTATCCTTCTTCATGTTACTGAAGAAGGAAAGATTACATTTAAGACTAAAGCATGAAGACCATGAAGACAGGGACAGTTTCTCCCTGCCATGGACAAGAATACCTGAGATGCCCCATCAGTGCTTACCTCCCATGTCAGAGTCTGATGTCACCTACCACACCCTTCCGGTGCCCACCCTGGGTTAATAACCCTGACCATGGTGCTGAGGCGAGTCTGTCATATGCCTGACATGTCAGAGGAAGAAAATTCGAAAGCATGGGGTTAGTCCAGAAGTGGAAGATAAGAGGTTTTTTAAAAAGGTCATTGACAGGCGCCTGGAAATACCCAGTGGCAGAACAAGTTTGTAGAAGAGAGTGTGACCCTGGTACCACCCTCCATGAAGAACCTGGTCCCTCACGCACTGCACTTCAGAACAGTCAGCTCCAAAACCAGTGTTTGTGTGACCGTCTGGTCATAACTACCATGATGCAAAAGGGAATGTTTTCAGAATAAAAACTCAGAGCTAACCACCTACGTTTGTGTTGATCTCTAAGGACAACTAGCACCTGAATTGGACACATTATATACAGTGATCTTTTATTCAATGTTTAACAAATAATGCATAATGTTACTAGAAAAGCTATACTGTTATTATACCTTATTTTTCTTTCAATCTCAAAAAGCATGTGTGTATGTTTGAGGTGGGGGGTGGGCGCTGGGAGGTCAGCGGTGCCAGAAATAAAATCCAGGACTTCACCTCATGGGAAGCATTGGCTCGGCCAGCTATACCCTAGCCCCATAATATTTTAAATTGAGAATTAAGGACTCTCTTTAGGTTTAATTTTTTCAGAAATGAAGAAAATTGTCCAACATAAATAAGGGAAATGTTTCTTAGCCTAAATCATTCAGAAATCTTGTAATTCCAACTCCTTTCTGTCTCTAGTTGCTAATGTCCTTAGTCTTTTATTACCAGCAGTGTTAGAGTAATATAAAAGTCATACTTTTATATGGGAAAACCCAGAATATTTTCCTTCCTTTCTAGACAGCTGGGTATGAGAGAGAAAGGGGGAAGGGAGAGAGAGAGACAGAGAGAGACGGAGATAATTTGAGGGAGAAGGGGATAGGGAAAGGAGAAGGGTGAGGAGTAGGAGGAGGAAGAGAGAAGAGAGAAGGGGAAGAAGGTAAATAAGGAGAGAGGGGGAGAACAGGAGGGAAGAGAAAGAAAATGGAAAGAGGGAGGGAGAGAGAGAAGAAAGTCTTCTAGCTGACTTACTTTTTTTTTTCTTTTTTGGGTCACACCTGGCGATGCTCAGGGGTTACTCCTGGCTCTTTGCTCAGGAATTTCTCCTGGCGGTGCTCGGGGAACCATATGGGATGCCGGGATCGAACCTGGGCCGGCACAGGCCAGCCGCATGCAAGGCAAATGCCCTACCCGCTGGGCTATCGCTCCGGCCCCATTCCTGACTTACATTTTTATGTCTCATCCTTTCATATCAAAGGCCATGAAACTAATGGACCAGTCTAAACCGCTTTGTGTCTTTTCTTTAAATACAGATTCAGCTGTCCCTTTGTATGAAAAATAATCATGAAAGCAAGTGGAAAATCATATGTCAAGGGAATTCTCAATTAGAGAAACTTGGAAGTTCTGATGAACCATGAAAATTTAGCCTAATAGGAATTTATAAGCTGGTAAATTAGAATGTAGAATTAAGTAGAAGAAAGTTAGGGTTCCTTGTTCAGGGCTTGAAGCACTGGTAGAATTAAGTGAAGGAATTTAGAAACAGGCAAGCGAACAAAGACTATTTGACAAATCAAGATCCAAGAATCTCACTTCTCCTTTATTGGACTTTGGAAAGGCATCCTTTGGTTCATTGGGAGTTGATGTAGGAAGTAGGGTGTGAAGAAGAGCATGCAGCCATTTTCTCTTTTATGATTCATTTATTGAGAATTGAGAGAAACTGATTCTAAAGCCCATGTTGGGGGAGCAGGGCCTGGGAAGAATCCAGGTGGAGGAGGGACGGAACAAGTGCTTGGGCAGACAGAAATAACCGAGAGAAGCAAGAGTTCCCAAGCTTCTGAGTCAGATGAAAGATGTTAAAATTCACAGCTGTTGTTGGCACTTGCGGAAGCAGACATATTCCTTTGGACAGATACAGGAAAGGATGCTAGGTTGAGGTGTTGAGAGCCCGCCCCCCTCCTACCCAGAACTTAATTCCTGCGGAACAGCCTCATGCCAACATCAAGGGTTGTCTAGTTCAGTTCCCGTGAACCCACATGCAGTGGATTGTATTCAGGCAGCACAACCAAGTTTAATAGACATGGAAACATGTTTATAATTCAATACTAATTGTTAAAAAGGATTTTAAATTCATATAGGTAGCATGAGCTTTGCTTCTTTTTGAGGTGGGCTCTTCCAAGTAGTACTTAGAGGACTCCTGAGTCACTCTAAGTGACACTTGGGCCCATAAATGCTGAGAATCAAACCTGGGGTCATCTGCCTGCTAGGTCCTGGCCCATTGAGCTATCTCTCTGACCCTTATGAGCTCGGCTTAAAAGTGTGTATGGGCCATCTCCCACAGTTTCTGCTATGATAACTCACCCACTAACCCTGCTCTACAGTTTCCCAACTAAGTCTCCCAGGAGATGCATGCCAAGCAGCTGCGATTCATGGAAATTCCAGTCCCCATGACTGAAAACTCTGGAGGACTCTTGGGAGAAGGACAAGCCAAGTACCTGCCCTGCTGATATCCCATCAGCCATACCCACACCCCAGCACTGCAGCCACACCAAGAGCTCAACTCCACCACTTCACAAATATTCTGCGCAGAGCCTCAAATCTGAATAGTTTCAGGTACCCGGTGCCCAGGCTGAGAACTCTGCTGCTTTTTTTGAGTTGGGTGGGCAGCCTACCCCCACTCTTTCTTACCTCAGGGAGCCCCAGAAGCCATCAACTCGTTGGCCCAGACCATAGATCCTGAAGTCCTAATTTCTCAATGCTGACATAGTTGACCAGGTGTGAGCTCTTAATAAAAAGAACACAGGAGTGACGAAGGTGGTTGTCCAGCCCCGACTGCTCCCTTGGATGCATTGTCTGTCCCTTTGTGGCAGTTAATACCCTGTGCCACCAGTGCCACTTCACCTGCCACTTCTCCCTTTGATTGCCATCATCTCATTGATGAACAATAGACTCTGCACCCTGTTAATACCAAGTGTATGTTCAGTGCAGTGTTAGAGGTTCTGGGGAGACATTCCCAGATTTGACATTATTTGGTCTTGGGCAGGGGTGAGGATGGGGTGGGAGACAGACAGTGTTGCAGGGAGAGGAAGGCAAGAGTAGACTCCTGAGGCAGGCGGCATACTCAGGAGCCAGCCTGGTAACGGAACCCAAACCTGAGTGGAGGAAATAAAAGAGATGGATCAGTTGCGAATCTAGGGAGAGGTTCATTTCCCTCTCTGAGGAAGACACGAAGAACAAGAGCAGTCCGGAGGTGCATTGCTGGTGAGCCTGCTTGGATTCTCTCCTGGATTCCCATCTGATCCATCTCTTTTATTTCCTCTGCTTGGCGAAGTCCTCGGAACCCAGGCGCTCTCTGCTCCCTCTCTGACATCCCTAGGGCATGATTCCAACCTCATGGGCTGAGTAGACTTTAAAGTCCTGTAGCCAGGTGCCACCCTCGAGAGGACATTGAAGTTATTATCATGGTGGTGGTCTGGTCCTTGGCCATCTGACTAGGAATATTAGAAAAACATTAGGAATGTTCAAGACTCTCCAGGTAATGAAGACAGAAAACTGGGAATAGAACTTGGTACTTGTCTTCAAGATGTGAGACCCTGGGCCGAATTCCTGACACTGTATGAACCCCTGAGCAACACCAAAAGTAGTTTCTGAACACCACTGGGTGTAGCAATAATGAGAACAAAACTATGGTAGAAAGTTTAAAAATCTTTGATCTAATGATTAGAACTCTTGCACATTCATATTCCAGGTGACCAAGGGCGCATGGGTCAGAGAAAATAGGAAACGCAGGTGCCCAGGTTGAAAGAAGGGGCTCAGAGTAGCCTGCACGGCTATTGCACAGGCTGTGGTTGTGTCTTAAAGTCCAGGAAGCAGTACCTTTATCCTACAGGGGCCATGTTCCCAGAGAAAATGTGCACTTCTTTGCTTTCCGTGCTGAGGTCCCGTGTTGGCGGCAGTCACTTTCTCAGCCACATGTATATCTGCACTGTGCCACAATTACAGAAAACCTTCCCATGCATCAATTGTTGTTCCTTTGTTGCAAATGTTTAATTTAATAAATATTTGTTTTCCATTTAAGTTCTACTTTTATCATCAATCACAATAATTTATTATACCGATATTTTTTGGTTTTGATTGTTTTTTGGGGTGTGTGTTTGTTTTTGTTTGGGGGCCACACCCAGTGGTGTTCAGGGCTTCTTTTCTTTTTTTTTTTTCTGGGAGGAAGACTTTTTTATTTTTTTTTATTTATTTATTTTTTTACTGACATTTATTTATTTATTTATTTTTTCCCCAAAATTTTATTACACCATTTTAGACATACAATTGCAAGATGCTCATGCAGAGTTCTGGTTCCACAGCGTTCCAACACCCAACCCTCCCCACAAACCCATCTCCCATCACCAATGTCCCCACCTCCCTCCCCCTCCCTCACCTCCACTACTTGGTGGGTTCTGCATGTCCTCTCTATCCTCCCTATCTCTCCCTTCCGCCAAAATTTCCCTGCACATCGTGGAATGCAGTGGATTAAAGGACATCCCCTGTTTCCACTATTTTGATGAACCGCGGCCGCAAGCAGCCGCGGACGTGGCCTCGAATTGGTTTGCTCTGTCAATCTGGTGGTGAGGCAGTGTTCCAGCGTCCGGACAGCAAAGGTGGTGACTAGTGTGGTGGGCGAGTCTCATCCGGCTGCTTCCGGGACCCCCAGAGGCGATGGGCCCACTCCCAAAACCCATCTGCAGGGCTTATTTCTGACTCTGAGCTTAGGGATCACGCCTGACATTGCTGTGGGGACCCTATGTGGTGCTGGGGATTGAACCAGGTCTTATCCCTTGTAATGTAACCTCTCTACTTTGACCCTGGAGAAAGAGAGTACAGCTGTAAGACACTTGTCTTGCATGCAGCTGACCCAGTTTTGATCCTTGGCATTGCCAGGCATGAGCACTGAGCTCAAAGCGCTAAGCATTGCTGGGATAATGTCCCCCAAACCAAACCAACAATCTCTGGTTCTGTATGATACCAGCATTAAAATAATGTGGGCACTTTGTTAAAAATAATTATACTAGCTAGTAGGTAAATATCTCCATTGAGGACCACTGCCAAACTGCGGCCATCCCCATCTCCCAAAACTCGAGATTTGGCTGCTGTTACCCATTTGCTGCCAGTTTCCTGTATAGCCGGATGTCTCGAAGAGTTGCTGCTAGCTTTGGGGACATGCCTGCAATTCCCATGAAAGGAGCCCAAAGCATGTGCTTGGTATTCAAGGAAAGATGCCTGAACTCTCAGACCCCATTTCCTGCTTACTGTCTGTTTAGTGCTTTCTCCTCCCAGCCGTCCTGGTCTCCAGGGAATCTCTAGGTGACTGTGCCAGCTCTCCCAGGTGGTTCTGTGAGTTTGGGATCTGCTGTTCAGGTTAAATAAGGATGTAATGTAGTGTTCATTTCTCCTTCTTGGGTCAAGTTTTTGATTGTGCAACCATCAGGCCTACACCTGCTGAAAGTCACATCTTCATCTGTGCTCTAAGCCTCCTCCAAGCACTGTCCACACCCACATCCCGCTCTAACAGACCCGTCAGTCACTGTGGACAGCAGCAGTGGTGAGTGAGGGCTTACATGTGCTAAACACTTCTCTCTACTCTTCATACGTCTTAACTTTGCTCTTCTCAAATACATGGCCTATAAGCACAGCTTTATGAACAATACCAGTTCCTGTCTGGAAAAATGCTGGTCTACAGAAGAAAGTCAAGCTGTTTTTGTTTTCAACTTTGCTTTTTTAAGTTTTAGGCACCATAATGTACAGTATTGGGAACAATAAAGTTTTGTGCACACAACATCCCTACATCTTAGTCTTTACTAGAAGGAAGTCAAGTTTTGGAATTTGGCAAACATTAGTTGTGTGTTCTTAGCAAAGTAGCCAACTTTTTTCTGACGTAGGGCTGGTGAGGTAGAGCAGTAGGTGGGAACTCATACTTGACAAGCAGGAAACCTGGTTTTGGTTCAAAGCACTATATGTGATCCTCAAGGAACCATCAGCATTGGCCCCAAGAGACAAGCCAGGAGTAGCCTCTGAGAACCATTGGTGTGACCCAAATATCAAATACATAAGTAACACGGATGGACTATTGACACATACAAAATTTTGGCAAAATTTAAAAGCAGTAATACTTGCAAAGCAAGCCCAGTATCTGGTACATGGTGTTAACAATTCATGGTAATGCTCTACTTAGAGATTGAAAAGTAATCCAGTCATGTCTGATAGAAGAGCTTATTTCATTTATTTTTAAAATGTATTAAAGCACTATGCTTTACAGAGTTATTCCTAGCTGAGTGTTAGATAGTCAATGTTCTAACACCAATCCTACCACCAGTGTTAACTTCCCTCCACAGTGTCTCCAGGTTCCCTCCCACTCACCCAGACTGCCACCTTGACAGACATATTTTTTTTACAATTGAGTGATTTATAGTTGAGTTTTTTTAAGTATTTTATTATACCGCTATGAGATTCATAACTGCTGCATTCTCTGAATGCAGCAGTTATCTGTACCTAGGTCGAGAAGTCAACATGATGAACAACCTAAAACCTGAGCTGCGCAGGAGGAAGAGAGCGGCATGGAATGCCTTCAAGAGCATCGAAGAAATAGCTAAAAAGGACAAAGAACCTCCGGCTCCGGGCACATCTCTTTGACTCCACCGTTCTCCCTGCATTAACATATGCCTCAGAGACCTGGGCCCTAGGGAAAGCAGGATGAGAATGCTATTCGGGTCTCCCAGAGAAGAATCGAAAGAGCTATGCTAGGAATATCATGCCTCACTCAAGTGAGAGAAGGAATCCGGAGTTCTGACCTCCGTTGCTATTCCAGAATCAGGGATGCTGTCTCTTTTGCCAAGGCATCGAAAATCAGATGGGCTGGACATGTAATGCGATTTGGAGACAACTGCTGGACTAGAGCCATTACCGACTGGATCCCACGGGATGTCAAAAGATCATGTGGCCGCCCACCTACAAGATGGTCAGACTTCCTTGTCAAGACCCTGAAGGAAAGGTTTGAGACTCTTCATATTCCTGAATCAACCAGATGCCATTAGGCTACATTGGCACGTGATAGGGTCCAATGGAAATGTTAATGGCACCCGCTCGAGCAAGTCGATGAATAACGGGATTCAAGTGATCAAGTGACCACTGTGAGATATACAATTACAAAGACATACAATTAAAAAGTTCATATTTGGGTTTTGGTCATACAGTGTTCCACCACCCATCCCCTCCACCAGTGCCCATCTCCCACCACCAATGTCCCCGGTTCCCTCTCCCCTCCCCAGCCCGCCTCCATGGCAGGTTCTTTATTTCTTTCCCTTTCTCTCTCTTTCTCTTTTCCTTCCCTTCCAGACTATGGGTTACATAACATACATTAAAGGGTTGTCATGTGTATCTTTTTGCCTGTATTTAATGCTCAGTTATAGGTTGGTATTAGTACCCTCGACAATTGTTAGCACATGTTCCATTTGACAGACCTATTTTTAAGTTGAGATGTTGTGGGTTGGATCTCATGTTTTCAGTGTTGTTTACCCTGTGGTTTGGTATGTAGCTAATCCACTGATGCACCCCAGGCCCTTGTCCCCTGCCCTTCATTGCTTCCTATCTGCCTCCTCTTTCTCATCTCCTTGATTTCTTTCCTTCTCTGCCCTTCTCCTAGACTCTGGGGCCAAGGGTGATCAAGGCATTCCCCCTTTAATACATCGCACTTCCTCATCCAGTTATTCTATATGCCACAGATAAATGTGGTCACCGTGTGTTTGTACTTCTGGCTTACTGAATTTGCACGTACTCCTGTTCATAGGTTGAAGTCCTAACCTACAGTGTTTCAGAATGTGATCATTTAAAGATGGGATCTTTTAAAAATTAAGTTAATCAAAATGACATCTTAGAACAGACCCTAGCCAATATGACTGATGGAATTTGGACAGGGACTCACACATAGAGAGGCCCCAAAGGACAGTGGGCACAGTGAGAACGCAGCTATCGCACGGAATGAGCTCTCAGAAGAAAACCAGCAAATCTGCCAACTTTTTGGATCCAACTTTTTGATCTTAAACTTGCAGCCTCCAAAACTGTGAGGAAATAAATTTCTCTTGCTCAACTCGCCCAGTCTGTGCTTTTGTTGTGGCAACCTTAGCAAATAAATACACAACCCAAATACGCTGTGTCTGTTTCTCCATTCATAAAATGGAGATGGTATTTTTTTAATACTTAGCTCAAGGGGTTGTTCTGATGGTCAAAGAAACTTGTCAAGATAAAGCATGTTCCAGAGGAAGGCACAGAGGGAAGATCTCCTGGAGCCGCAGCTGGGAACAGAGATTGGGCATTTACTTGTGTTTTCTCTGTTGGAGAGACACACAACTCTGCATGTGCACCTCTCACTGTTCTCGGAGATACAAAACTTGAATTTAGAGGTTTCTGCAAGCCTAATTCTGTGGCCTTGATAGGATTGATCTGTAACAGTGGGGTCGTAAACTTTCCTTACTTAAGCTTTGCCTAAGTGCAAGCAACTCAAGTTACTGAAGATAGGAGTGTGTGAGGTGAGCACCTGGCATAGAGGACGTAAGCCTGGAAGAGGGGATAGAGTCAGGATGGAGGGGAGGCCATCTTCACGTGTGTGTGTGTGTGTGTGTGTGTGTGTGTGTGTGTGTGTGTGGGGTGAACTTGGTGTTGGCAGCAGAAAGAGCCATGATAGGCTTTTAATAGGGAAGAGCTGTGGCCATCTGCATACTTTATAAATAGCTCTCTGGGAGCAGTGGAGCCTGGACTGGGGAGAGGATGCGTATAGGTCAAGGGACCAGTTTTAGACCCTCAGAGTAACTCAGAAGGTTAGAATGTGCTTGAGCCAGGGTGGAAATTGTGAGTATAAGATGAGTTGAGAAATTAATGCGTTGATGCCAGCACTTTAATTTGTGTTTCTCACCATCTGGTGGTTTCATTAATAATGCTCCACTATGTCAGATGGGGATGGCACCAAGCTAAAATGTGATATGAACTTGTGGCAACAATAACCATTGCTGTTGGTACAGTCTGGCCAGTGGGACAACCATGTCTGTACCATCCGTGGTATACATGGTGTCAACTTGTTAAGTGAGTGGGAGCAAAGTGGCTCAGTCATTTCTGATGAGCCTCACTGGGGACCCAGGTGTCTGTTCTGGTTATTTCTGGATCTGGGGAGAAGTAGAGGAAAGAACTCTGCAGTGTGAGCCCCAACATTTGGAATTGGACCCCGAGAGTTGTTCAGTTGGGGAAGGAGACTGTCAGATCCCATGGGAGGAGAGCCTGGCACCTTGCTGGAGGCTGCGCTGCGCCAGGTGTCGCAGAGCTGAGTTGCAGGTGGAAGCATGTGCAAGGGACTGGGAGCTTAAGATTCATTCATGACCTTTGTCAGACAGTCACAAGGAAGCAGTGGGAGTGGAAAGCAGATGACAGTGAGTTGAAGAGAGAGTGGGAGGTAGAGACAGAGTGAAGGCAGGTCACAGGGAGCTTAGCTGATTCAGGAAAGTAAGAGAAATAGGAACATAGAGGAGTAAGCGAGACTTACAGCACCAGCAGTCAGGTGTCATGGGCCTCGTGTCCCCGGGAGAGTTAATAGTCTCTTTTAAAAAATCACACTTAGGGCCCAGACAGATGACACGTAGGTTAAGGTGCCAGCCTTGCCTGTAGCCTATCCTATGCCCAGCACCACATATGGGACCCTGAACAGAGAGCTAGCATGACTGAGCATGACTAGGCATGCAGTGCCACCCAAACTAAAACAAAAGGAAAACTAAACAGTCTAAGGTGCTTGCCATGCACATGGTCAGTTTGCACGTTTTGATTCCCTGTACAGGGAACACAGATGGTCCCCGGAATACCACCAGGAGTGATCACAGAAACCGAACATGGAGCCAAAATTAAGTCCTGAGCTCTAACACCCAACTCACAACCCTAGAATAGTTTAAAAATCCTAACGTTGGGGCTAGAGAGAGAGAGGTCAATGGGTTTAGTTCCTACTTTGCACGCAGGGAGGCCCATGTTTCATGGGAGTGGCCCTGATGTACAGAGACAGGGGTTGGTTCCCTCTGGACTACCACCAGGTGTGCCCTCTTTAAAAACAACGTAGTGAGATATAGTGAGATATTGCTGCTTTCCAGGCATCCCACACTTAGAAGCTTATCACTAGCGTATTAGGCAATTCCTTAGGAGCTCTTGTGCTGGAACCCGGAGCGATGACCAGGTGCATGGCGCTTACCCTAGTTCAATGCCACTCTGAGGTGCTGCCACGCGGCCAGAGCAGATGGTGTGGTGAGGCCTGTGGGGAAGGGAAGAATTTTGATACTAGTCTTGTGTGACGTTCCTCCACTTGACTCAGTCTATAATTTAGAACCACACATCAAATTGCTTTTTTGGAGAAAGACTCAAAAGAACTGAATTAAAGTTTCTTTTCTCTCCAAATTGGGAAAGCAGAGAGCACCGGATCGAATCATTTAGAAAGGAAGGGGGCTTCCTTCCCCCCACTTGCTCATTTCCTGGCACTGTCTAGAATTAAGGCCTCTAGCAGCTGGGATTTCCCTTGTTGTCTTGGTTCCTGTGAAGTCTCTGGTTCATTTAATTCCAGATGTTTTCCCCCTAACCTGTCTTACACACACACACACACACACACACACACACACACACACAGAATTATTTTTTACGCATGATTTGGTGACTTCCAACTAAAATTAGTTGGGCTGTTGACCCCGAGTCCTGAGTCCTTTCTGGGGTGGTGGTAGAACAGAAGACAGAGGCTGTGTGGAAGGGAGGCTCTGAAGCTCACCCTGTGGACTGGCCTGTCTTCCCTCCTCTCCTGCTTCTTGGCCACTGTTTCTTAGAGTCAGTGTCCCTGTCCTTCCATCCTCCAAATTCAGATAATGAAGACATTCTCCCATGGGACTGGATTCAGAAATGGAACCCACTAAAGAGGTCATGAAAGTAAAATGAAGGTTCAGAGATGTGGCCCAAAGGCTGGAGTACAGACTTGCTTGAGTTTCTGGGTTCAATGTACACTATACCCTGTCCCCTCACCCCAGGATATAGCCCTGGAGGCCAACAAGTACCACAGAATCTGAACATGACCAAGAATGTCCCCTGTGCCCTGAGGGGTATGATTCTGGAAAAGAAAAGAAAGCAAAAGGAGGTTGTAAGAGTAGTAGATCTTAGAAGCAGAGAGAAAGAACAGTAGGGCCTGACCCCATGGAATTGGAGACACCAGCAGGCAGAAAGATAATACAGCGCTTAACATGTCTGGTGAATCTATGACTTTCCAAAGACAATACGGGTTAGGCGTGTGCCTAACTCTAGTTTCATCTCCAGCAGCACATGGTTCTCCGGCATTACCACATGAAGAAGCCTTGGAAGCTCCCAAGATTACTAGGGTCAGCCCCTCAGGTAAGTCCTCTGCTTAGGACTTAATTTGGAATAGCCGCCTATTTACCATGAACTTTGGGTATTGACTGAGAATCGATCAAATAGCCCTTGGGACCTCCTGAGAAATGCTTGTGGGGCCACCCTGACCACAGTTACAAAACGTTTTGAAGAAAGAAAAGCCAACTGTAGAGCTTTGGTTGAACTTTGTCAACATCCTTTTCCCCTTGAGCTCTTCTAATTCAGTGATCCTTGCTTAGATAAGCCCAAACACACCATATCTCCCAGTTCATGCACTAACAGAGACCTTTCATGCCATATTCCAGTGGCCTTCAGCTCTTTCCACTAGGATCCTCAGAGAAGCTCAGTCAAATACAGATTTCCAAGACTCACCCCTCTCCCACTCCACAGAATTGGGAGTGAAACCCCCCGGAAACAGCACACTCCTGGTTTTTGTTGCTAATGTAAGCAATCAGGACATGTTTTGAATGGAAAGCTGAAACAAAAACAACCTCCTGGCTCTTTTGGCTATCCCAGTTCTCCTCCTTAGGAGCAAATGCTGTTATTAACAGTGTTATATCTCTTTTCAGAAGACACAGATGTGCTTTCTTGAAGAATCATACCGTCGTCTTCCTCAGATATATCAGATAATCACACTTGTTATTTTATTTCTGATAAATCTAGGAGAGTTGCCCACTTCACTATGGTGTCACCCGTGAGGACAGTAGTCCCGCCCCCAACGCCCTGGAGTTCGTGGGTTGTGGCAGGACTACTGCAGAGTAAAGCTGGACCCACGTGGGTCCGTGTGGTTGAGGATGTTCTCTAACTTCAAGATCTTTCAAGAAATGGTGTCTCTTGGGAAGCTTTTCCATAAATGGCAGTGAGAATGTCTGCCTGTGCACTCTTCGCTTGGATAAGATAGTCCATCTTCTGAACCATTGCATTTCTTTATTTCTTTATTTTGGCTTTTTGGGTCACACCCTGTGTTGCTCAGGAGTTACTACTGCCTCTGCACTCAGGAATTACTCCTGGTGGTGCTAGGGGGACCCTAAGGGATGCTGGGAACTGAACCCAAGTTGACTGTGTGCAAGGCAAATGTCCTGCCTGCTGTACTATCACTCTGGGCCATATTCAAGATACTGCATTTTTAAAAAATATCCTCTTTGGAGATGCAGAGAGAGAGACAGAGAGAGAAAGAGGAAACTGGGGTACCTGCTATTAAGGCAGCATGGGGGGTGGGGGTGGGGTAATTGGTGGTGGAAATGGGGCACTGGTGGAGGGATGGGTGCTGGAATACTGTATTACCAAGAACCAATTATGAACACCTTTGTAATTGTATGTGTCACGGTGGTATAATAAAAAAAATTTAAAAAAAAGAAAAAATATCCTCTGTGCTTAGGACTTAATTTGAAACAACTGGCTATAAGGTAACACCATGGCACCAAGCCAACAATATAGCATAGAACCCTGCCCAGGTAATATTAAAGAAAACCTGGAGAAAAGGCAGGAAGACGTGTGCTGTGGAGAAGAGCTTCAGGTTCACGCTAGCTGTCTGCAGTGCTTCTTCCTGTGTGGGCCTGAGCACCGTGAGAGGTGAGGTTTACCCAAACTGTTCCATAATATAAACAAAGGAAAGAGTGGGTACCTTTCAGGGGCACTGTTTGAGAGTGACTCTGTGGCTTTCCACAGACAAAAGAGGCTGGAGTAACTGGATAATTTGATTTCTTAGATGATTAAACCAACACTTAACTTCTCATGTGTAAGAGAGACTCCCTCTGATTTTTTTTTTTAGGATAAGAACAACAGGTTTTTATTGGATGGGATAGCGGGCTCTAGTGGGATGAACCAAATCTTCTGTTGTGATCTGATTCCCCAGAGCCGTCCTCTTCCTCCCTCAGGGCGGCAGAGAAGGCAAGATATCCGAAATGTGTTTTTCCAGTTCAGTTCGCTGATGACCTTGTTGATTTGGTGCTTGTCTGCCTCCGTGACCATGCTGTCCAGGGAACTTTTTCATGTCCTTGGCACGGGGGAGGTGCTGGCACCAGCCCTGAAGGTGGCCAACAACTAGGTGAATCAACGCAGAGGCACTGGGCTGCAGGGCGCTGACCTCTGCCAGCAGCCCTCGGACTTCCGGGACTCCTTTTCGTTCCCTTCCCAACCCCTCTCATTCTTTCTGAACCGTTCTTGGCCTGCTCAGGATTCACTCCTGGCGCTGTGCTCAGGGGTAAATCAGGTGCTTGGAGACCATATGCAATGCCAGCATGGTACCTCTCTGGCCCCGTAGGAACTATTTTTATTCCTCTTTCCTGCCTCTACACTCAGAGGTTACCTTTGGTGGTGTTCAGAGAACCATTTTTGGTGCTGGCGGATTGAACCAGGGTCTTCCACCTGCAAGGGAAACACCTTGCCCACCTTGCTGTCTCTCCAGTCCCTGGCACTTGATTTGTCTTTTATTTATGTATTCTTGGGTGGGGGTTGAACCAAAACCAGTGGTGCTTAGGGGCTGCTCTTGGCTCTATGCTTGGGGTAGTGGGGCCTCCTGCCTAGAAAACATATGCTAAGCTTATTGAACTCTCTCTGGCCAATTTAGTTGGGCTTTTAACAACGTGGGTACCAATTTCCTTTTCTACGAAATGAGATGAGTCAGTTAAAGGATTTTTAAGATCCTCCAGGCTTTAAAATTCTAGGTTTCATGATGACCTTCTTATACAATGAATCATAAAAATAAACAAACTGACCCTGAATTAAATTGCTCGGAAAAACAAGTGGCATAACCCATTCCTCAGTCGGGTACTTCCTAGTTACGCTGTTGCTTTTCTGAATTGCGTAGCTCTTTTCCTCTTGAATCTTTCTGCAACGATGAAGATTGAGAGCATTTGGCCTTGCCAGTTTGAGCTTGTTTTCCTTCACAATCACCACTACCCTGCCCACTTACTTCTCAAGGCCATTACCCAAGTGAATGCATTGTGATGATAATTGTGCTGGGAACAGTGTTCCCAAACGGTACTTTAAAAAGCACAAGGTGGGGCCTGAGCGATAGCCCAGCCGGCAGGGCATTTGCCTTGCACGGGCCGGCCTGTGCTGGCCCGGGTTTGATTCCCGGCATCCCATATGGTCCCCTGAGCACCGCCAGGAGTAATTGCTGAGTGCAGAGCCAGGAGTAACCCCTGAGCATTGTCAGGTGTGACCCAAAAAAGAAAAAAAATAAATAAATAAATAAATAAATAAATAAATAAAAAAGCACAAGGTTTCCAGAAGAACCACGTGTTGTGTTCTACCCAGTGGTGACTGCAATTTCTTTGCAAACAGAAACAGTGTTGGGCTAATTTAAGTACAAAGAGGAAGTGCTGTGGATAGCTCATACTCTCTTCCCGGAAGAACTCGATACTCACTGTTGGGGCAGGCCCTGAAGGAGTTACTTTGGTGGTGCCACCTTGGGGACATCGAAGCAGACAGCACTTGCCCGGGTGTGTCAGGGCCTTCACCCACAATCCCTAACCCTCCTGGTGTTTGGTCTCGGCTCCCCTAAAGGTCAAAGTTTTGTTTGAGCAGCCAGAAAATGAAAAGAGACTAACTTCTCCTTCAGTTGGCTTTGCAGTCAAGGTTGGAGGCCACTAGATAAGATGTCTGGCCACAAATGCGAAACCAAATGCCAACGGAAAGAGCCTCGATTCTCGCCTTATCTTCAGGGATGAAAACTGAGTCCAGTTGGACCCTTGAACATTGAACACGACCAAGTGTCTCAAAGAAGCATGGAATAAGCATATCTAGAAGCTGAGCCCCATGTGTTGGTGACAGGGCTCTGCCACCCAGAGCAATGAGTCAAGTGGCAGTGGGAAGATGAGGAAGGGGGCAATATGGACCTTGGAGTCAGTTGTGGGAAACTTTATGGTTCACATGAGGCTGGGAAGATTTCAGCCCAGGGCCTGCAGCTGCTCTCCCTAGCTCTTCACCACCATGGACTCCTGAGACTAACCTGGAGTTGGAGCATCCCCGATCCCTGGGCACATCTGGAGTGTTCGGGCACTCCCAGCTCCCAGCTGTCATTCTGGTGACATCAGGGAGGGAGAGAGATGGGTTGGAGTGTTGTAGGCAGGCAGACAGGGGGCGCCACATGGCAATAAAATTCCTGAAGAAGAGATCCAGAGCCACACCTGATTGAAAGCCCGAAACCAGACTTGACAAGACCACTATCAACAATAGACCCTGGGGAAGGGAAGGCCAAAAGGGAATGTGTGAAGCCCATAGGCCACTGACCCTTCTAAAGGCTTTAAATAACTAACCCTCCTAAGGAAGATAAATCAGCCTTCCCACCCAGCACCCAGCTCACAGAAGACCACTCCCAAAGTCTACTCCCCTTGGCAACGGGGCCCTAGCAACCGAGGTTAATGCCCCAGATGGGAGTAACTTGGGGAGAAATCTATAAAAGCCATCCTGAACAAAGGACAGCGCACATGCTGCCTGGGCTCACATGTTGCCTGCGCGCGCATGCTGCAAGGACACACATGCTACCTAAGCCCATGTGGCCAAGCACATGTGGTGCCTGAGCACGTGTGTTGCCCGCATCTCCCCTCTTGAGATGTGTACTCTCTCTTTTACTCGCGCTCTCCGCCTTTGGAGCAGCCAGCGTTCTCCCTTGAGCGCGTTACTCTTTCCTTTCTTTCTCTCCCTCCTCCTCTCCTAAAACCTCCTTAATAAAATCTATTTTACTTCACTGCTCGTCAACTCCTGAAAATTCTTTTTCTGCGAGAAAGACAAGAACCCTGAGGCAGCCCTGGGTAAGGCCTAGGACTGACTTTCCTTTCCTGCAAAGAGCAATTCCTCGCTCCAGCCTGAGTCCGTGGCTCCCGAGAAACCTCGGGTGGTAGGGATTAACTCCCGTGCCTAGAGATCAAGCGGACATCAGGTGTGGCTTGATGGCCACCTCGTGGGGCTGGTGGGGCTCAGGCCCACGCCGTGGCAGGGGCTCATCGCAGACTTTATCAGTCCTTAGCCTGCCCAGCGGGTCCCGTGTGGCAGAGGCGGCTGGGGAGTAAGCGACCATCTCTCTCTCCTTCCTGCCTCACATAAGTCACCCGTGGGGTCCACCTGCAACGGGAGCATTTTAACACCTCTTATGTTGGCTACTTTGAGAGCCTTCAAATTTGACTTTGTACGGCTCAGTGGGGGTTGGGGGATGTGTGCAGATATGGGGAAGCAATAGAAACATCTCTGAAACAAACCTATGTAGGGGCTCTCCTGAACTTCCAACATATCTCTGGTAGAACTTGGGGTGGGATGGCGACAGCAAT